>SZWC01005301.1:48101-87973 GCA_023375785.1 Penium margaritaceum
TGTGTGCTCCAATGGCGAGCTTATGCCCACCTTTGCCTCCTACAATCCTCTTTCACCTTCTATTCTGGCCTGCAGGGCTTGAGGGAGTGCCGGTCGAAGTCGCACACTTATCAGTCCGACAGCGCCACACCAAGTAGAAGCACTAGCGGCCAGTCAGTGCTCAACGAGTCGTATGTGAGCGGCGGTGGGGGCAGGCGCAGCTCCGTCGGTAGCGTCGGCAGCAACTCTGGCTCCTACGGCACGTATGGGGGGAAGGATTCCGGACGCTTCCCCCAGATGCACACTCTCGAGTAACTGGTTTGTCCTGTTTTGTTTGCAATCATGCAGGGTGGAGTGATTCCACATCCGTCCAAAGGCATAGGCACCCATCTGATGTGTGGAATGGGAGTGGATGGTGTGCACAAACGAACCACCTCGTCAAAGTAAAAAAGAAAAACCTGTGGAATTTTTTGGCTATGAAATTGAAGCCAAACTAATTGCGCATTCTCTACAATGTTGTGAGGTGATGGCCACTCTTGGTGTAGAGAACATCGTTCTCTCAGTTCAGGAGCCAGAGACGTTGGGCATGGTGAATGGAGGGAACCATCTTGTTGACTTACAAAACCTTCTTAAATCTACATAATCTCTCGACGATGAAGATCGTTGGAGTGACATTGAATTTGCACACTGAAGCTATGGAGGTGGATTCCAAGAAAACTAATGAAGGGGTTGGCTTCCTACATTGCTGGTGCACTTGTACAAGGTAATCTCATAATGTTGAGGGACATGCTGAGGCTGTCCCTCTTCCAACAGTACAAGATTTCATCAACGAGCCCTTGAAAAGGTATCTTGTTCAAAACAACCCTTACTCACACTATGATATCATCTCTCAACTTGCCTTCGATGGGCCATGTGTTGGTGTTGTGTCAGTATCACACGGTGATCTCTGGTCTCGTTGCACCCTCATCTCACTTATGCAGGTGATTAACTGGAGAGAGACAACCCCTGCTGGCTACTACGTGTTCGTTTTCACGCATCTCTCATTCTACTTTATTGTGTTTTCCCGCCTTGTGTACATCGGCGTGTAGATGATTGACGGCGAGACTGGGCGTTGCTGTACTGTCGCTCGGTGGAGCCGACGCGCGCTGAGGCCCACGGACCGTTCGCTGGAGCCTTCTCCCTCCGGCGATGCGCTCAGCTCCATCGGCAGGCCTCCTCGGTAGTCGGGCCGCCGGCGGTCACTGTTACTGCAGATGTTGTTTCCATGTACCCAACTATGTTTCTGGTTGTGGCATTGCGTCTGCATCGTCATGCTATCCCTAGGGTCCATGTTGTTGTGCTTTGTGCCGTTCCTGTACAGTTTACTGTGACCACTCGGCCGTGTCCATACTCGTGCAGATCCTTGAGGCAGGCGGCCCTGGTGACACCGGCGCGACGACAGGCGGCGGACTACCCGCTTGGAGCTGACCGACCACTGTTCCAGAGCCCCAGATGTCACCAGGACTCCTTGCTGTACCTTCTACGTCTTGCAGGCGCCTTTCGGCGGACAGGCCATGAGGCCCATTTGCATGTTTTTGCATTGTATACTCGCTGTCAATCAATGGATGCATGCATGTGACCAGTCGCTGCGTCCATCTTTTGATTCTGCACGTCTAGGTTCAGACGGCGTAGGATTCTGACATGTGTGCGCAGAGTTACGGCCAAAACAGTGGTTTTGGGCCGGTTTTAGGACAGCTTTTGGACTGCCGCGTGCGACACCCGCCGTGCGCCGCGGCAGGTATTTCTGCCCTGGACCTGTCAGTTATCATTTCTCTCTGCATATGCTATATTGAAGCATTCTGACACTGTGCCTTGTGTCTCCTAGCCAAACCCTTGCCGTTGTGTGTACGACCTGTGACTGTCGTCACCGTCTGACCAGGCACTGACACCCGGTCAACGGCTGTGTTGCTAGGAAACTTCTACGCACTTTCTCCTGGTATTAGAGCAGTGAGACAGTTCTCACTGAGCTGCGCAGCAGAGACGCAGCAGAGCAGCAGTACTGAGAGTCACCGCTGCAGCAGAGCTTCTGGGACCTGTTGGGGACGGCCGGTCGCCGTCAACATACTCCACCCACCACGTGAGATCGCAGCTGCTGAGGCAGCAGCAGCAGCGTGTACCGCCACGCAGAGGTGTGTGGCGGCTGCGGTGCGTGCAGCTGCCCCCCCACAGCCGCAGCAGCAGAGCAGCAGCAGCAGAGGCGGCGGCGGCAGCAGCGCAGCAGCAGCGGCCGCCACAGCAGCGTGGCAGCAGCGGCGGCAGCAGCAGCGCAGCAGCAGCGTCGGCAGCAACAGCGCAGCAGAGGCAGCGGCACAGCAGCAGCAGCGGCAGTCGTGGCGGCAGCAGCAGCGCAGCAGTGGCAGCAGCAGCAGCGCACGGCGGCGGCAGCCAGCAGCAGCGCGCGGCGGCGGCAGCCAGCAGCAGCACGCAGCGGCGGCAGCCAACAGCAGGTGGCGCGCGCAGCAGCAGCCGCCGTGCGCAGCAGCAGCAGCAGCAGCGCAGCCGGTGCTGCCACCGCTGCACACGCAGCTACACAACTGCTGCTGCAACTGACAGCACAGCTGCTGCTGCAGCTGACAGCACAGCTTCAGCAGCAGCTGGGCGGAAGCTGCTGCCCAGCTTCCGCGGAGCTGCCGCGCGCCACCGCGAAGCGGCAGAACCGTGACAAAAAAAATGGAGGGGACGAGCTGACATCAGCATTGTTGATTGCTGACGTCATCAGGTCGTGCTGACGTCAGCAACCACTTGCTGACGTTAGCATCACTTAGCCAAATTTTCACCCTGAAAGTCAAAAGTTGCCAGTGATTCAACTCCCCGAGAAACGCGGACGGTTTTGAAATTCTGCAAACTTGACCTGTCGTCCCATAGTGAGCGGGGACATGAGTTCGCCCGACGACAAGGACAAGGGACCTGGTGACCCCTCCTCCTCTCCTTCAGGGGTGTTGAGCCCTCGCTCGCAGGCCATTGAGGATCTGCGCATCGAGCAGGAGGAGATGCGTCGTCTGCAGCGAGAGCAGACTGACGCGATCCACACGCTGACTGAGCTCCTGCGCGCTCAGTCCATGGCTCCTTCGCGGATTTCTTAGGGAGGTGCCGGCGTTGCGGCCTCCACCCAGCACTCGGCTCAGGTGCCCGTGACAGGTGCTCCGCCTGCTTCACCTCCTGGTGTGGTTTCCCCACCTCCTGCGGACCTCCTTGATGACGAGCCATTCATGCCATGCTTCGAGGATGACTCCCAGGAGCGGGAGACTCGTCTCCTACAGGAGCGCCTCCGTCACCTGCAGACGGGTATCCGACCTCCACCCGTGTCCTCGATACGACCGTCACCTGACTTCCCTGGTGATCACCCCCTTCCAGGAGTTTTTCCCGTCTCTCGCCCTCCTCAGCCTGCGGTTGCTCTCCCCACGGAGCGGCAGCCAAAGGACTTTGAGGCACCACCTCCACGGTACATCAGCGAGGATGGATTTGACTGCTGGGAGATCTTGTTTCAGGTGTGGGCCACTTCCGAGGGAGTGTGGCCTTACTACCACAGCCCATACCAGTCTACAGATCCAGCACAGGTGCTGACAGTAGCCCGGGCCATGCGAGGACTTCTCTACGCCATGCCACGCGAGACTGTCGTCGACTTCCGTCCTTTCCTCGGCGAGGCTGGCACAGGCACCGTAGCAGATCCTCGTGGAGGCTGGGATCTGGCGTTGTCCCTACTGGCCGCAGAGACGCACGCTACGCGTGCGTCACACATTCGTGCTTTCCACTCGCTCCGTCAGGGAGCAGCGGAGCCTGCGGCGGATTACTGGCGACGTGCCATGCGTGTTTACACGCGTCTGGGGACCTCAGGGGGCACACAGCTGTGGGCACTTCGGACGATCATGCTCAGAGTTCGCCTGGAGTACACCGACATCTTCATACGGTACAGCAACGCTGCTTTCGAGCCTTTCTCAGCCACCCTACAGCTGCTCCCTTGGGCTCATGTGCTCTTCCTCCAGGTGACGTCGGCCCGCGAAGCAGCAGTAGCACATCATGAGACTTCCCTCGCTGCAGCAGTCCTCGCCTCACCACCATCTTCCCTCTTCCAGTCACCCTCATCTACCTCCATCACGACCTCGTCTTCCGCCTCCTCTTCGACCCCGTCTACACCCACGCAGACACACGGCGTTGCAGTAGTTGTCCAGGGGAAGAAGAAGAATAGGAAGCGCGGATCGGGTCAGCAGCAGTCGTCATCCAATGGCAGCAGTGGCCGTTCCGTGCACTGCTACAACTGTGGAGGTGCCCATTGCTACACCGAGTGCCAGCAGCCGCTTGACTGGGAGCGCATCACTCGCGGACTTCAGGCTGTCCATGCTGCTTGCACCGCGTCCGGCACGTCGCCCGCACACTCCTCTGGACGCGCGGCGACCACGACTGCAGCTGTTCCTGCGTCCTCACCAGCGAGCAGCAGTGATCCAGACCCACGTGACCGCACCATCGCCGAGCTTCGTCATCTTCTAGCGCTTCGCTTTCAGGGAGGTGTGAGTGTGTTGTCATCGTCGAGTGGGTCACAGACTGTTTGTTCGTCCGTCCTCGTGACTCGTGATGACACGTGTGGGGGAGCCCAGTCCGCATGTGATGATGTTGGGACTGACTGCACTGACTGGATTCATGAGTCTCACCTTCGTGATGTACGTCGTTCCTTCCCATTGACGGCTCAGCGTCCCTCCGATGCCGAGTGTTCCATTGCTCGTTGTACAGTGACGTCCACCAGTCGTGACTCCGGTGGCACTTGGATCATTGATTCCAGTGCCACCCACCACATGACGTGTCGTTGTAGTGACTTTGTGGTACTTGGTGCTGTCACGACTGTCCGTTCTGTTCGTACAGGCTCTGGTCAGTCCTTACCGGTCCACGGTGTCAGGGTTGTATGCTTTGATGGTCCGTCTGGCCCCCTGTATCTCTCTGACCTGCTCTTTGTGCCTGATCTTGAGCTCAATCTGCTGTCTGTGCGTGCCTGCACTCTGATGGGTCTCTCCGTTGAGCATACCGCTGATTCAGCGACGGTAACTGCTCTTGACACCCGTAGCATTGTCGTGCGTGCTTCAGTCGTAGATGATTTTTATCGCATTGCTCGGCCATCCTCCCCTTGCTCTCCACCTTCCTCTGGTCGTGTTTTTGTCACTGGTGTTCTATCCCCAGAACACCAGAGGTTGCTTCACCGACGTCTATGTCATGTGGGCTCTGACACTGTGTCGAAGCTCATATGGACACAGCCCGCTCTTGGCCTTGATGTGACTTCTTTCGAGAAGCCACCCAAGACCGACTGCCTTTTTTGCGCTCAGGGAAAGATGCACTGATGCACTTATCCTGATTCGCGTTCCCGAGCGCTGAGGCCACTCGAGTTGGTCCACTCGGACCTGCTTGGTCCTCTCCCGGTCGAGTCCCTGTCCGAGAGGGGACGGTATGTTCTGATGCTGACTGATGACTTCACCCGGATGCGGTGGGTCTACAGTCTGCGTTAGAAGAGCGACGCTGCCCTTGCGGTTCAGCTCTGGCTCGCGATGGCTGAGCGTCAGTCTCGCCACACGCTACATACCTTACGCTCGGATCGCGGCGGCGAGTTCCTTGTTGAGATGGACTCCTTCTTTGCTGAGTACGGCATTTTTCACCAAGTCTCCGCTCCTGCTACCCCACAGCAGAACGGTGTCTCTGAGCGCTGGAACCGCACAATGGAGGATGCGGTCCGCGCCATGCGGTCTAAGTGCGGTCTCCCGGAGTCCTTCGCCTTCGAGGGCTTTGCCTACATGACGTGGGTCTGGAACCGCCTCCCGCATGGTCCGCTTCCGGATCATGTTACACCATACGAGCTCTGGTTTGGCCATTGTGATGATCTTCGTCTCGCACGCGTCTGGGGTTCCATGGCCTCCGTGTGGTACACCGAGGACCAGCAGGGATCCAAGGTTTCCCTCGGGGTCGCTTGTGTGCTTTCATTGGCATCTCCCCGCGGTCGAAGGCATGGTGCTTTTGGGACCCCACTCGTCCTCGTGTCATTGAGTCCCGTGACGCGCTGTTTTTTTAGTCTCTCACATACCGTGATCTGGCTTCGATCACATCTCCCTCCGCAGCTCATGTCCCTTCCTGTGAGGGTCCTCGGCAGATGGGGGAGACTTCTCCGCCAGTGACCATTTCTCGTCAGGCTGATGTGTCCACTCAAGTCCCCTCTCGATCTCCAGCACTTGATGACTCGGCTATCATTGCCGTTGGTCCAGAGATCCCGCCTGCTCAACCTGTTCCACACCCCACAGGTACCGCTGCTCCCACGCCTCCTCCTGCATCACCACCTATGTCCACTGGCACCCCTGCTCCGGTGTCTGACTCAGCCTAGCCCACTCCTACGTTGGCTGACACTCCTGTCTCGGTGTCCGGGCCAGCCTTGCCCGCTGTCACTCCCAGCTCAGTGTCCCCCACACACGCTTCTCCTCGCACGGTATCTCCGACTGCCTCGTCATAGCCCTCACCAGCTGTGGTCGTACCCGTCCCTGTGGTCGTACCTGTTCCTGAGCTTGAGGTGCGCCCCTCGACCTCCGGTTACTCCCGTGAGCCCGGTGGTCGCCTTCGACCACTGGATTCCGGAGCTCAGCGAGCGTCGGGTCCCGGACCCAGGCGTTCCTCTCGTAGCATCGCGAGCGGTGATCCAGGCACAAAGGCCTTAGGCCTGAGTGTCCGCACTAAGCTTTGAGAGGTACACCCAGCGTGCCCTATAGGGAACGACCTGGTCACTCGCAAGTTCCATATCGCCTGCGACGCAGCAGCTGATCTCGTGGCTGTCAGACCTGATACTGAGGCGTGTGCACTTGCCACACAGAGTTCTCCCTCTATGGCGCCTGACACGGGCACATTGAGGGAGGCTTTCTCAGCGTAGGATGCTGAGGCCTGGCGAGCTGCTTGCGAGGATGAGCTTCGCGCCATCCGAGAGCACAGAGTCTACGAGCTGGTCGACCTTCCCCCTGGGAGGAAGGGGATTCAGGTCAAGTGGGTCTTTTGCAAGAAAGTGAAGCCGGATGGCTCACTGGAACGCTACAAGGCCCGCTTGGTCGTCAAGGGGTTCTCTCAGATTGAGGGAGTTGACTACACTGACACCTTTGCCCTTGTCGGCCGCATGACCTCAGCTCGAGCTCTGTTCGATGTAATGGCTCAGCATGACTGGGAACTACACCAGATGGATGTGAACAATGCGTTCCTCCATGGCTCTTTGGATGACGAGATTTACGTGGCTCAGCCACCAGGCTTTGAGGACGGTGACAAGGTCTGGCGCTTGCGCAAGTCCTTGTACGGCTTCAAGCAGTCTCCACGGTGTTGGAACCGGGAGATCACTGGCACCTTGACTCGCGCAGGATATGTATAGAGCGAGGCAAACCCCTCACTCTTCATCCTACCAACACCCGAGCGGTTCATCGCCATCCTGGTCTATGTTGATGACCTTCTGATCGCGTCTCCGTCCGTGGAGGCCGTGAAGGAGGCCAAGGCTGTCCTGCAGACCGCCTACAGGATGAAGGACCTCGGTCCTGCATCGGTGTTTCTTGGTATGGTGATCGTGCGAGATCGCAGACATCGGACACTGTTGCTGCATCAGGCACGATAGGCACGAGTCGTGGGGGAGCGCTTTAGAGATCTCCTTGGTGCAATGCCCACTGCTTCCACACCCCTCACACCTGATGGGCAGGATGCCCTGAAGGTGGATGACCCTACACAGCTGGGAGAGTTAGTGGACGTGACCTTGTACCTCCGTCTTATCGGATCTCTGATGTACCTGGCCACTACCACACGTCCCGACATCGCGTTCGCCGTCAACCTCCTCGCTCAGTTCTCGCAGGCTCCACATGCGAGAGCTCTTCACGTGGCTGTGCGAGTGGTACGGTATGTGGTCTCCACGCCGTATCTCAGACTCTGCTTTCGTAGGCAGTGTTCGATGGTCCTTGACGGCTACACTGACAGCGACTGGGCTTGGAGCCCTGACGGGCGCAGTCGCACTGGCTACGTGTTTCTGCTCGGTGGTACCGCTTTGTCTTGGCGAAGCGGGAAGCAGGGGTGCATCGCACGTAGCTCGTCGGAGGCAGAGTATGTGGCTTTGGGGGTAGGGGCTGCTGAGGCAGTTTGGCTGTAGCGCTTGTTTCTTGAGCTCGGGCAGTCAGTAGCCGCCATTGTGCTGCGTTGCGACAACCAGAGTGCTCTCGCCATTGCGGAGAACTCTGGTGTTTTTCATGTTTGCACAAAGCACATTGCAGTTGAGCATCACTTCGTTCGTGATCTGGTGGAGCGACACGTGATCTCCATCATGTGGGTTGGCACTGACTTGCAGCGTGCTGATTTCTTGACGAAGGCACTTGCACGCGGAAAGTTCCTGGTGGCCATTCGTTCTGTTGGGCTTTGCCCCGTGCGTGACAGTGATTGAGTGTGGGATGTACGTTGGCGTCTCATCTGTCTGTGTCACTCACTATGTGGTTGTACCAGTGCGACACGCGTATGGACATGCGTACCATCGGTTCATGGGGGAGTGTTGTGCTTTGTGCTCTTCCTGTACAGTTTATTGTGACCATTCGGCCGTGTCCATACTCGTGCAGATCCCTGAGGCAGGCGGCCCTGGTGACACCGGTGCGACGACAGGCGATGGACTACCCGCTTGGAGCTGACCGACCACTGTTCCAGAGCCCCAGATGTCACCGGGACTCCTTGCTGTGCCTTCTACGTCTTGCAGGCGCTTTTCGGCGGACTGGCCATGAGGCCCATCTGCATGTTTTTGCATTGTATACTCGCTGTCAGTCGATGGATGCATGCATGTGACTAGTCGCTGCGTCCGTCTTTTGATTATGCGCGTCTAGGTTCAGGCGGCGTAGGATTCTGACATGTGTGCGCAGAGTTAAGGCCAAAACAATGGTTTTGGGTCGGTTTTAGGACAGCTTTTGGACTGCCGCGTGGGACACCCGCCGTGCGCCGCGGCAGGTATTTATGCCCTGGACCTGTCAGTTGTCATTTCTCTCTGCATATGCTATATTGAAGCATTCTGACGCTGTGCCTTGTGTCTCCTAGCCAAACCCTTGCCGTTGTGTGTACGACCTGTGACTGTCGTCACCGTCTGACCAGGCACTGACGCCCGGTCAATGGCTGTGTTGCTAGGAAGCTTCTACGCACTTTCTCCATTGCGTCTGCATCGTCATGCTATCCCTAGGGTCCATGTCTCTTGCTGTGTGGCCCTGCTTGGCGTCACTGACTGTCGTAGGCACTACCCGGGTTCGGGCAGCCATAACTCTTTACTGCTATTTTTCTAGCCAATTTTGACCACACGACTGCGTTTGCAGTGTCAATATTATGGTATGGTCCAGTTTTTAGGCAAAACGGACGACGCCCGGGTTTTGGGCTGTCGGACGTCTGGCAGGGCTCACCGAGAAAACTCTGCCTGCCAGAAAATAGGTCTAGGACTGTTTTCTGATTGGCTTGTTAGCTGAGTAACAAGTTCTACACTAGTGGGAGGGAGCTAGAACTTGGGTGGGTCTCCCATTGTTGCTCATTCTTCATTCCTAATCAGTCACTTTCAGTTTTCAGCTGCATTTTGGCGCTAACACTGGCGCGCGCGTTTCTGAGTAAGAAACCCAGAGCTTCCAGACTTAGACTCAAGAGCAACAGATTGAGGGGGTAGCTGACTTAAGCAACGGGCATGGAAGCCCGCACGCTGCATCAACAACGCTGCTGCCCCAACCTGCTGCCTAGGTTTTCCAGCTTGGTATCAGAGCCAGAGCGTAGCAGTAGTAGTAGAAGACTAGCGTATAGGTGCCAGACAACGCCGGCGGACTCCCATACGCGCCAGTGTAGGGGAAATGCTGCTGGATTTTTTCGGTAGCATTGATGCGCCTGCTGGCGGCGTCGGATTTTTTCCCACGGCCATTGGGCCAGGGGAAATGCTGCAGAATTTTTTTGGCAGCACTGACCCCCACGCGTGACGCGAGGAGGTGAGCGGCAGGCTACGTCCTACACCTATCGGTGACGACGCACGCTACAACGTCACCCAGGTACAGTGAGTGGCACCAGCACGCAGTAGCAACAACTTGTAGCAGCGGGAGGCGCAGGCAACGGTAGCGAGCAGTGGCAGCACCAACCAGCAGCAGCTGCATGTAGCAGCAGCAGCAGGCAGAAGCAGCACCTCGTAGCAGCCCGCAGCAGCAGCAGCCCGCAGCAGCAGCAACCCGCAGCAGCAGTTCGGAGCAGTAGCAATAGCTAAAGCAGCGCGTAGCAGCAGCCCGCAACAACAATGAGCTGCAGCCGCAGCACGCAGCAGCTGCAGCAGCTTGTAATAGCAGCAGCCAGTTGCAGCAGCAGCAGGAGCAAGCAGCTACTGGCAACAGCCAGCAGCGGCTGCTGCTACTCGCAGCCCACAACGAGCGAGAAGCGAGCAGCAGCCCGCTGTTGCTAGCGAGCGGCAGCTCACCGCTGCCAACGAGCAGTAGCCTGCTACTCGCATCAGACAACGGGCAACTGCCCATTGTAACATACGAAAAAGGAAAAAAAAACAGGAGCAAAAAAATCCCCCAACCCGTTTTTTTTCTCTGACGCAGCTGCAGCAGCCATAGGAGTCGTAGTAGCTCACAGCAGCAGAAGCTGTTGTTGCAACTACAGCCGCAACAACAGTAGTAGCAGCAGCAACGCAGTAGTAGCACCTGCATCAACAGAAGCAGCATCTGTAGCGGCAACAACACCAACAGCTTTAGCAGCAGCAGCTACAGCGGTTGTAGCAGCAGTAACAGCAGCAGCAGCAGCAGCGGCCCCAACAACCGCCTCTGCTGACGTCAGCATCCCGCTGCTGACATCTCTACTAACGTCATCAACAAAAAAAGGGGAGAAAGGGAAGGGGAAAGACAACCAAAGGGTAGGTAGAACTCCCACCGCCCTAAGCCACTGCTGATATCAGCAACACAAAGAGAGAAGAAAACAAGGGGCAGCAAACCATGGCTGGTAGCCCCAGTGGGGAGGGGTCCTCCTCTATTGGGGGGACCCCTTAGCCCCCCTTTCTTACAACGACTGCAGTAGTAGTAGCAGCAGTAGTAGCAGTAGTAGTAGCAGCAGCAGCAGCTGTAGTAGCACCAGCAGCAGTAGCAACAACATCAGCAACAGCAGCAGCAGTAGTAGTAGCAGCACCAGCAGTTGCAACAGCAGCAGCAGGAGCAGCAACTACAGCACGTGCAGCAGCAGTAGCATCAGTAGTAGCAACAGCATCAGTAGCCACCCACTAGTGTCGTTCACGGCAACCCTGACCCCCTAGCTGTTCTTCAGCAACAGCTCGCCGCCTTGACGTAGTAGCTTGTAGCGCTACAACCGTTAGCCTCCCAGACTGCCACCAATGCGCCGCCATCGTTCATCCCTCCAGGGCACTCCAGCCCAGCTGTGTTTTCTGCCACGCACTACCTGACACAACAGCAGACCCAGCGCCAACGGCAGACAATGACCTCCGTCCTTGGCCCCACTGTGAGCGCCGGCCGCAGGTAGAAAGACTTTGAGACGTCGCCGCTGCCGCTTCAGGCCGGCGAGTAGTTCTGGAGCTGGGAGCTCAGCTTCCGGATCTGGGCGCAAGGTGAGGGCCCGTGGGCATACTACACCCTCCCATATGGCCCCACCCAGGCCGACCAGCTGTATGACGCCGGTCGCGCCGTCCGTGCCCTCGTCCCAATCGCCCCTCCAGCTTCCCGCCTGGCCCTAGAGCCTTTCCTCGGCGACTTCACAGCTGACGCCATCCCAGACCGTGCAGCCGCATGGCATGTCCTCACCCGGCCCCATCGCCTGTCCAGCAACGCTGAGACCAGCCGTCTCCTCCGGGAGTTCAACTCCCTGCATATGGAGGAGACCAAGACGGTCACTGCCTACTGGCAGCTGGCAGAGGACATCCGTCGTCGTCTCGGTAAATCTGCACCACCTCCTCTGTCGGCACTCCTCACCATCAAGCGCGGCGCCACCAGCGCGTACGCGGACATCTTTGTGCACTATCCCCAGGACGTCCTCTCTACCATGGCGGCCCAGGGCACCCTCATGCCTTGGGCATACGAGCTCTTCCTCTGCATTGAGGAAGCTCGTCTGGAGTCCCAGCTCCATTGCACGGAGGCTCTAGCATCCCCTGTCGTCGCCTCCCCTACCGTCGCCTGCGTGGCTGTCGCTTCTCCCAACACAGCTACCTCATCGTCTTTCGGGAAGAAGAAGAAGAGCCGAAACAAGAAAGGTAAGGGTCCACTACAACAGCAGCAGCAGCAGCAGCCGTCGGTCGGGTCCAGCGGTGGTGGCTCGATCTGCCACAACCATGGCCAGCCCGGGCACGGGTGGTACACGTGCCCTCTTTCGACGGACGAGGCGCACGTCATCGCCACCATGCGTCGCCAGTGGGAGCGCCGTATCACCTCTGCCACCGTCGCTGTTGTAGGCCCTGACACCTCGACCTCGTCCAGCAGCTCCGCCACTTCGACAGCTCCGCTAGTCCCGCAGACACCCGTGCCGCAACAGTACTATCCACAGCCATTGGCGCATCCGCTCCCGTCACCGGCATTGTCCGTCCTTTACCTGGGCTATGGTACCGTCACCCCGCACTCGGTCTACACTCCCGGACCGTCCTCCCGTGAGAGTCAGCTGGAGCAGTTCATCGCGCTACAGTGCGGCTTGACTCGCCCTCCTCCCCAGGGAAGTACGAGTTGCATCACCTCCTGCTCTCCTACCCCGCATTGCATGACTAAGATTGAGCTACGGTTGTGTCCCGTTTCCTCGTTTGTCTCATCGTCTCCCGTGGTCTCCTCTTCCCCTTCCTATGATGACGTTGCATGGCTTGACAATTGGCAGTCTCGGTTCGCGCCTCCTTCCACCGCGTCCGCGTCCCTTGCTTGCTACCATGTGACCGTTAGCGATCTGGCGACCCCGGTCCAGGACCCCGCTGACACGTGGATCATTGCCTCCGGGGCCACACATCATATGACAGCCTCTCGTGAGGCCTTTAGTATGCTCGGTCTTGTAGGCAATGTCTCCGGTGTCCGGACGGGCTCCGGATAGGTGTTGCCTATCCGTGGTGTTGGCGTTGTTTGTTTCCGTGGTCCTGCCGGTGACGTTTTTCTGACCGATGTCCACTTCGTCCCTGGTCTCGAGCTCAGCCTCCTGTCCGTCACTGCCCTTGATCGCATGAGCATGGACGTTGTGCACTCGCGTGGTATTGGCACTGTGTCACTGCGTCCGTCTGGTCTCATAGTACTGCACGCCACCGCCCGTGGCAACCTGTGGCATGTGCCCCGTCTCTCCTCCTCCCCTTCCGTCTCCTCCCCGTCGGCCGCCACAGGCCATGTGTTTGTCACCAGCACGCTTTCTTCTTCGCACACTCGCCTCTTGTACCGCCGCCTTTGCCACGTCCACTCTGCCGCCATAGACAGCATGCTCCGCACCCAGCCGTAGTCAGAAAAACGTCACCGGCAGGACCACGGAAACAAACAACGCCAACACCACTCTTTTGCCCCACTGAGTGCATTGATTACGCTCAGGGGAAGATGTACCGATCCACGTACCCTTTGTCCTCCTCCCGTGCGTCTGCCCCTCTTGACCTTGTCCATTTGGACGTCATGGGCCCTCTCCCCACCGAGTCCATCAGCGGTCGCTTTGTCCTCACCCTCACTGACAACTACTTTCGCTACCGCTGGGTCTTCTGCCTTCGACAAAAGAGTGATGTCGCCCGAACCATCCAGGACTGGCTTGTCCTTGCGGAGCGCGAGTGTGGCCGCTCTCTTTGCCGCTTTCGCTCTGATCGCGGTGGTGAATACATGGGTGAGGCCACGACCTTTCTCGCCTCACGCGGCATCCACCATGAGACATCTGCGCCCTACACGCCTGCCCAGAACGGTGTCTCTGAACGGTGGAACCGTACCATGGCCGACGTCGTCCGCACCATGCGGGTCGAGTCCGGTCTCTCCGATGGCTTCTACTTTGAAGCCATGGCCTACATGACCTGGGTTTGGAACCGGATTCCCCACGGTCCCCCTCCCCGCCAGTCCATGCCTTACCAGCATTGGTGCGGTCAGCGCGCTAACCTCCGCCCGGCTCGCGTCTTGGGCTACGTGGCCGTTGTGTGGCTGCTCGCCCTGCAGCAGGGCAGCAAGCTCATCCCCCGCGGACGTCCCGACACCTTCTGCGGTGTCTCTCATCACTCAAAGGCCTGACGCTTCTGGGATCCCACCTCGCACTACATCGTCGAGTCCCGTGATGCCTTTTTCTTCAAGGACCCGTTTCCTCGCGATCTCATTCGCTCCGGCTCGTCTGTGTCTATCCCATCGCGTGGGTGAGTGAGTCCGTCCTCCGTCTTGCCACTTCTGGGTGATACATCCCCCAGTCCCTCTGAGTTGACAGTCCTAGTCGTGTTCGCTGGTCCCGCCGGGCCAGCAGCCCCAGTTGCGTCCGCAAACCTTGTGAGCCCGCAGTCCCAATCGTGTCCACTGGTCCCGCCCCAGTCGCATCAGAAGGTCCCTCCGGGCCGGCAGCCCCACTCGCGTCCTCCGGTCCCTCACGGCCGGCAGCCCCAGTCGCGTCCGCTGGTCCCTCCACACCGGCAGCTCCAGTCGCGTCCGCTGGCCCATCCGGGCCAGCTGCCTCGGTTGTATCTACAGTCCCCTCCGAGCCAGCAACCTTGTCTGCCTCCATTGGCCTGTCGGACTTAGTGCCATCTCCTGCCCTACCACGCTACACACATGGCCAAGGCGGCAGCGTCCGACCCAGACCGTCGGTGAGCGCGCAGACTGTCGCACGAGGCTCCGTGGCGCCTCGACCCCCCATGGCTCCATGTGTCCCCTCCACTCCCACGGTCGTGAGTGGGGACCCTGGCACCAAGGCCCTCAGCTTGACCACCTCAGTCATCATTGCAGACCTTCACCCGGGCTCCGCACTGGGCTAGGCCATGCTTCATCACGAGCATCGGCACGCTGTATTGGCTGCACTTGCGCGCATCCAACCAGGGGCTCGAGATGCACACACTCTCTCAATCCATTCCACAGCACGCCCGGAGGACCCAACCACCCTGTGTGAGGTACGAGCCTCTCTTGAGGCCGCACATTGGGACGCTGCCTACGCCGATGAGCTCGCTCCTATCCGACAGCACCATGTGTACGACCTTGTTGCCCTTCCTCCAGGTTGGAAGGCCATCGGTGCCAAGTGGGTCTTTGAGCGCAAGTGGAAGCCTGACGGAATCTTGGATAAGTACAAGGCCCGCCTTACAACCAAGGATTTTGCCCAGATTCCTAGGGTCGTTTACGACCAGATCTTTGCCCTAGTTGGCCGGTTCTCCACTAGCCGAGCACTCTTCAGCCTTGTCGCCCAGCATGGGTGTGATTTGCATCAGATAGATGTGAGCAACGTGCTTCTCCATGGCTCACTGGAGGGTGAGGAGCTCTACATGGTGCAGCCCCCAGGCTTTGACGACGGCACTGGGTTAGTCTGGCGACTGCATAAGGCCCTCTATGGCCTGAAGCAGTCGCCTCGGTGCTCGAACCAAGAAATCAGCAGCACTCTCCTTCGGAGCGAGCTCCAGCGCAACACCGCTAACCCCGCACTGTTTGTTATTCCACGCGACGAGACTTTTGCCGGTGTTCTAGTTTACGTCGACGATCTCCTTATTGCATCGCCAGACACGGATGACGTCCTGCGTGTCAATGACTTCCTCCACGCCGCCTACCAGATGAAGGATCTCGGATCTGCCAGAGTCTTCCTGGGCATGTAGCTCGAGCATGATCACTCCCAGGACGTCCTACACATCCACCAGGCCGCCTATGTGCAGACTCTATCCACCCGCTTTGCCGAGGACCTGCCACTAGTGCCGAGCGCATCCTCACCCATGACACCCGATGGCCAGGTGAAGCTGAAGAGTCCTGACCCAGATGTTGTGGGGGAGCCAATTGACGTGACCACGTACCTACGAGTCATCGGGTCACTAATGTTCCTGGCGACGACGACGCGCCCAAACATCGCGTTCGCCGTCAACCTCCTGGCCCAATTTTCTCAAGAGCCGCGTCACCTCCACTACGAGGCCGCGATCCGAGTACTGCGCTATGTTGTCTCGACTCCTCGACGAGGTCTCATGTTTCGCCGTTAGCCGTCTATGGTCGCAGTGGGCTACACCGACAGTGACTGGGCCGGCAGTCCGGACGGTAAGAGTCACACAGGCCAGATCTTTGTGATTGGCGACACAGCTGTAACCTGGCGTAGTGGCAAGCAGGGGTGCATTGCATGCAGCACTGCTAAGGTGGTACGTGGCTCTTGGCACAAGCACGTGTGAGAGTGTGTGATTGTGTCGTTTGTTGTCTGAGTTGCGTCAGCCTGTCGCATCCATCACGTTGCATTGTGACAATGAGAGTGCCATGGCCATCGCCAACAATGACGGCGTGTATCACACACGCACAAAGCACATCAACGTTGAGTATCACTATGTGCATTCGTTGTTGCATGACGGCAACATGAGCATCGTGTGGGTTGAGACAGCACGACAGTTGGCTCACTTCTTGACCAAGGCACTAAAGCGTGACTCGTTCAAGAAAGCTCTGAGTTCGGTCGGCATGCGTCCGTGAGTGGCTCTCTTGTCCCTGCTTGCATCTATGCGTGGCCTAGGGGAGTCTGGTCGTTGACTGTGTCTCTGCCCGCACATGTGCACTACGCCTGTGAGCCATGGGGGAGTGTTGGTTTTTGCGCATCTCTC
The DNA here is from genome assembly GCA_023375785.1 of Penium margaritaceum. Taxonomy (NCBI): domain Eukaryota; kingdom Viridiplantae; phylum Streptophyta; class Zygnematophyceae; order Desmidiales; family Peniaceae; genus Penium; species Penium margaritaceum. The sequence continues at coordinate 64,834 of SZWC01005301.1, forward strand.
ATTGTACTTTGTTGTGTCTTCCCGGCTTGTGTACATTGGCGTGCAGATGACTGACGGCGAGACTCGACGCTGCTGGAGTGTCGCTTGGTGGAGCCGACACGCGCTGAGACCCACAGGCCGTTCGCTGGAGCCTTCTCCTTCCGGCGATGCGCTCAGCTCCATTGGCAGGCCTCCTCTGCAATCGGGCCGCCGGTGGTCACTGCCACTGCAGATGTTGTTTCCATGCACCCAACTCTGTTTCTGGTTGTGGCATTGCGTCTGCATTGTCATGCTATGCCTAGGGTCCATGTCTCCTACTGTGTGGCCCTGCTTGGCGTCACTAACTGTCGTAGGCAATACCCAGGTTTGGGCAGCCATAACTCTTTGCTGCTATTTTTCTAGCTCATTCTGACCGCACGACTGCATTCACAACGTCAGTATTGTAGTATGGTCCAGTTTTCAGGCAAAACGGACGACGTCCGGGTTTTGGGCTCTCAGGCGTCTGGCAGGGCTCACCGAGAAAACCCTGCCTGGCAGAAAATAGGTCTAGGACTATTGTCTGATTGGCTGGTTAGCTGAGTAACAAGTTCTACACTAGTGGGGGGAAGCTAGAACTTGGAGGGGTCTCCCATTGTTGCTCATTCTTCATTCCTAATCAGTCACTTTCAGTTTTCAGCTGCTTTCTGGCGCTAACACTGGCGCGCGCGTTTCTGGATAACAAACCCAAAGCTTCCGGACTTAGATTCTAGAGCAGCAGATTGAGGGGGCAGCTGACTTAAGCAACAAGTGTGGANTGGCAGAAAATAGGTCTAGGACTATTGTCTGATTGGCTGGTTAGCTGAGTAACAAGTTCTACACTAGTGGGGGGAAGCTAGAACTTGGAGGGGTCTCCCATTGTTGCTCATTCTTCATTCCTAATCAGTCACTTTCAGTTTTCAGCTGCTTTCTGGCGCTAACACTGGCGCGCGCGTTTCTGGATAACAAACCCAAAGCTTCCGGACTTAGATTCTAGAGCAGCAGATTGAGGGGGCAGCTGACTTAAGCAACAAGTGTGGAAGCCCGCACGCTGCATCAACAACGCTGCTGTCCCAACCTGCTGCCTAGGTTTTCCAGCTCTACGTCGTGGTGGCATGACTACACGATGAGCCTCACAGCCATGCATTTCCTCAAGACTCACGTGCCTCTGGCTGGCGTGCATGTGCGCACGCACATTTACATCGGGTTCATACTCTATTCTGTTCTGTGGCAGGTTTTCTCTCCAATGACCTAGTTGATAGGTTGCAACTTTGTAGTGGGTAGTTTGGTCCTGATCACTTAACTTGGAGTTTGTGAGCGAGATCGAGCTCGCTGCTCACTCGCTCGCCTCCTCCCTACCTGACGGCTACCACCTCGTTCTGTGCGACTTGTCCTTCTGTGTTCTCTCGATTCGAACTTCCACGCAAATTGCCCATGGCTTCTGCCCTCCGTTGCTTGGTGTCTTCCTTGCACTAGCCTAGCTGGTGATTCCTTGTCTAGCCCAGCAGCCCACTGGTATCAGAGCAGCGTGGAAGCAGGACGACGCGTTGAAGCACCGTCCCTCGATTCTGGGACAACTTCGCGGCAGGCCCTCTCGCCGCCGTACCCCAGCCATCTTGCCGCCGCACTCTCGCCTCGCTCCTGCATGCTGCCACATGTGGACCGCCGTACTTTGCGGATTGCTGCCTACGCAAGAGGGGGGGGCTGCCGTGGTCGACGGATTGACACCGACTGACTTGGCGGAGTGTCGCCCACGGGCTGCACCTCTGTAGCCCAGGTCCTGTGCACCTCTGCACCTCTGCCGTACTCCAGATCCGTCCCAACCCATGGCCTGAGCAGGAGTAGACACCATTGCAGCCGCTGCTCTCACTTTGCCATACCATAGTCCTCCATGCAGCATCAGCAACATTGGCGCCCGGAAGCAGCAGTAGTAGCAGCAAGCAGCATTGCAGCAGGGGCACGCACGCTGTCATGCCACAGGCTTTTGCGCAGCAGAAGCACTAGTGTCGGCGCCTTGCAACAGCACCGGCATCGGCGCCTTGCGGCAGCAGCAGCAAGCAGCATTACAGCAGCAGCATGCACACTATCGTGACATAGGTTTTCACGCACCAACAGCAGCAGCAACAGCAGCGACGTTGTCAATCTCAGCAACAGCTGCAGTGCTGTGCATCTTCGCAGTAGCCACCAACGACTGCCGCGATCAGCCCTGTAGCTGCACCACCACGCATGCTATAGCGGTGGTGGCGGCTGCCCAGCAGCACCCTCTCTTCAACAGTGTTGGATGCTGCTGCGCACACACCACCGCGGTGGTGCATGCCAAACTCGCTTCCTCAGACGTGCCGGGTGTGGCATCGCGCGACGAGCACCACGAGGAACGACTAGCGCGTCAACCCCCGCCTTCGCCGCCAGCTACACGACAAATCTCGATAAGCCCTCCCTCCCTTGGTGCCTCTGGGGGAATTGAGCAGCCGCACAACACCGCTGCTGCGTCTCTCCACTCAACTTGGTGTCATGACGCGGTAGAGCTCGCTCACACCTTCACACGTACCGCGTCCGCCGTGATAGACGCGGCAGTTGCAGCTGCTGCCACCTTTGCCGCCGCAGCTAGAGTAGCACGCGCCCCTGCATCAACGTCACCTGGCCGTGCCGCTGAGTCCTACACAGAGGCGACCGTTGTAGCTGGACCATTGGCTGCGGCAGTTGCAGGCATTGGGACACAGCTGGCGGCAGCCGCATGAGCTTTTGCCTTTGCAACAGCTTCTGCAACCTGTGCCGTATCCACTACAGCTACAGCTATTCGCAATTCCACGGGCGTCGCTGTTGCAGCATCTGCATCTGCACCCTCTGGCATCACCACACTCGTCACAGCGGCCGTCATTGCAGCGGCGATCCTTCCTATCGTTGGCGCCGCCTTCACCGTAGACTGCCTGGCACTGATTGTGCCGGTTGCGTCTTGCGTCTCTATGCTCTCTGCTGCAGCTGATTCCATTGTCCCACCAATCCTTTCTCTTTTGCGCAGCCCCTCACACGCCTCGTGAGGTCTCCTAGTCTACATCTCCCTTTTCCTGCCCTCTGTCTCTTTTCTCTGTGGTGGCTTGTGTGTGTGACTTGGGCCGAGCTGTCTTGCAGTACATATCCACCGTACCTAAGGTTTTCTCAGTGTTCCCACGCCCACTGGGGCGAGGGAAACTCTGCCGAAATTCTCTCGGTAGGGCCCATTAGTCGTCACCATGCCTGGTGACGACGAGTCGGTCATAGCAGACCTTCAGCGCCAGCTGGCCCTTGCTCGTGACGCTCAGCGTGATGCTGAAGGGCTTCTCAGAGTCGCCAATGACAATCGCGCCGCCTTCGCAGATGAGGTGGCTGCGCTTGTGCCCAAACGGCTGCTTGCTGCCTGTGTCCTGCCAGCTGGCTCCTCTGCTGGCACCGGTACCGGTGTCTCTTCAACCCCACCTGGTGCTAACCCTGCTGCCTCAAACCCTGTTGTTACCCCATTTGTTGTCCCTCCTTCCGCAGTCTCCCGCCAGCATGACTTCTTCTCCCAGCCTCCTGTCCTTTCTATTGGACTTGCCTTCTCTTCCTGGGAGACCTGAATGAGTGCATGGGCTCAGGGAGAACGTTTGTGGGAATACTACTTCCCTGCCTCACCTTCTTTCACCCCTGTCGCTGACGAGTCTGCTCGCGATGTTTGCGCCCTCATTGTTGCTGCCCCTGAGACACTCGTCGACGATGTTGGCACTTATAATGCTGATCCCGCTGTTCAATGTCTGGCTGACCCTGTCGGTGCATACACCATGCTTCGTCGGCGCATGACAGTCACAAGTCAGGCATCTCAAAGTGCTTTCATTGTTCAGTTCAACACGCTCTTAATGTGTGCGGACGAGTCGGCCGACGCCTATTGGGCACGCGGGCTCAAGCTACTTCGCGAGCTTGGTGAGGTCGCACCAGGTCAGCTGTCCACTGTGCACACCATGGTCAACGGGTTGATCCCCGAGCTGCCCGACCTTCTTCGTGATGTCAATGCAGACGAGCTGGAGCGCCTTGCCTCCCAGCTTGTTCCACCCAAGTCCCCTCCAGGCGTTGGTGCCCTCTAGGACTTTGTCGCTGAAAGGCTTGCAGCCTGGTGGACGAGCCTCCAAAACAAGCGCCTTCATCGCACTACAGTCGCAGGGGTTACCGCCGTCTCCACTACCACCTCCACTTCTTCCTCTGCTGCTACATCGGCCTCGTTTACATCCTCTTCTTCTTCCTCCTCTACCTCTACGGCCACTGCACTTGCCTCCCAGGGCCATGGACGTGGACGCGGTCATGGGCAAGGCAAGGGGAAGGGCAAATCTGCTATGCCGTCTCGTATTCCCGATGAGGTGGTGTGCTGGAACTGTGGCTCCTTTGAGCATTCCGCTCGCAAGTGCCATGTACCCCCTGACAACGTCCGCCTCGCACGCGCCATGCGTGCTCATTGGGCGTACACCAGCGGGTCCTCCTCTTGTTCTTCTACTATCAGCTCCAGCTCCAGCTCTACTTTGTCTGCCAGTTCCTTAGGCCTACTCCATCGCTGGTGTCCCCGGCGTCCATCTGCCTGTCCTCTACCCTTGGGGCTGGCCGCCGTCCTATGGAGCGCCCGCCTTCGTGGGCCCACCTTCCTTGGCCTACGTCCCTCCTCCGTGGTTTGCCCCCCCTCGAGCTCGCCTGCTCCATCCTCTACAGCCTCCGTCAACGGCGAGCGCCAGCTGGAGCGGTCTCTCCTCTAGCGTCTTCACCTTCGTGATCAGGGAGGTGAGTGTGTCTTCGTTGGCTAGAGGTCTTTCCTGTCAGACTGACACCATCCTCCGTGGGGACCCCCACGGTCACGTCCTTGGGTTGCCATCCGCGTCTGTTCCATGGGTCGAGCACTGGCAGTCTGTCGTTCTTCCTCGTTGTCTTGTTGCCTCTGCCTCATCCCCGTCCACCGTTGGCACTGTCGCCACCTGTGGCGTCCTTCTCCATGTCCGTGTCTCTGGTGGCTTCTGGGTCCTCGACTCCGGAGCCACCCATCACATGACCTCTGTTCGGTCCGCCTTTGTCTCCTTAGGTCATGTCGGCTCTGTGCGCTTTGTGCGCATTGGTTCCAGCCAGCTCCTTCCCGTACAATGCGTTGGTGTTGTCCGCTTTGTCAGTCCCAGTGGCGTGCTGTTTTTGCCTGATGATCTGTTCATGCCTTCCTTGGAACTCAGCCTGCTGTCGGTGACGTCCCTCGACGATCAGGACATGGATTTCTCAGCTAGTTAGGGCGTGGACACTGTCCGTCTTCGCTCTTCTGGTCGCGTCGTCTTACGATGGGTTAAGTGTGACAAGCAGTATCTTGTCCCCCTTCATGCCCCCTCTGCACCCGCTCTTGGCTTGTCTCTTGCTCACGTCATGCCTTCCCTTTGTCCTGCTGATATTGAGCTCTTGCATCGCCGTCTTGGCCATGTGCATACTGATGCTATCACTAGCATGCTCCAATTTCAGCCCGCTGTTGGCTTGTCCCCTTCCACCTTCCCTGCGCCATGTCCCTCTGACTGCCTGGACTGTGCCCTAGGCAAAATGCATCGTTCTCCCTTTGCCTCTTCTGACTCCCAGTCCGCTCATCCTCTCGATCTTGTCCATGTCGACTTCATGGGACCTCTTCCCCATGACTTTCTTGGGAGGGTCGGGCGTTATGTTTTGTGCCTTGCTGACAATTTTTCCCGTTTTCGCTGGATCTTCGCTCTTCGTCAGAAGAGTGATGTTGCTTCTGTCATCGCGTCATGGCTTGTTCAGGCTGAATGTGCGTGTCAGTGTTCAGTGCACGTGTTTTGCACTGATTGTGGTGGTGAGTTCCTTGGACCCACCGCCCGGTTCCTTGAGTCCCAAGGGGTGTGTCTGGAGACCTCGGCTCCCTACACACCTCAGCAAAATGGTGTTTCTAAATGCTGGAACCGGACCCTTGCCGATGGCGTCCGCACCCTTCTGTCTGAGTCTGGGCTCTCCCCTCTCTTTGCCTTTGAGGCCATGAGCTATATGACCTGGGTGTGGAATCGAGTCCCTCACGGTCCTCTTCCCCACACCGTTACACCCTTTGAGCGTTGGTACGGCTCTCGTGGTGACCTCCGCCTGGCTTGCGTCTGGGGTAGCATTGCGTCTGTCTGGCTCCCAGAGGACCTCCGCGACGGGAAAATCTCCCTGCGTGGATGTCTCTGTCCCTTCTTGTGCGTTTCCTCCCAGTCGAAAGCATGGTGCTTCTGGGACTCAGAGCGTCAGCGCGTCATTGAGTTGTGGGATGCCTTGTTCTTCGAGTTCGTGTTTCTCCGTGACCTCGATTGTCACTCGTCCGCTGCCTCCCTACTTCCGCTCTCTTGATTGCGGGGGAGGTCGGCCCTGCAGTCCCATCTGCCCCTGCCATCCTTGTTGTTTTCCTCTCTCAGCAGCCTTCACCCTCGGAGAGTTCTCCAACAGCCGGCACCGTGACTCCACCATCCTCTGACGTCCCCCCGTCGGTGTCGTCAAGCTCGCTTGGAGCGCCGTCATCCCCTGTGGTGTCCTCATATGTCCCTTGTGAGTCCGTCTCTCCCGCACATTCCGCTGCGTCCCCATCCAGTCCGCTCACTCCCGTCGTGCCCACTCCACCCAGTGCTCCTCCACGCCCTGTACCCATCGAACCTTTTGTTCGTGGCGGCCACCTGCACGCACTTCCCTCTCGCTCCTGTACTGCTGCAACGTCCTCTGTCCAACCTTGGCAGACCTCGTCTGGACAGTCCCCAGCGCTGCCGATTGGTATAGACGCCCTGGGCCTAGCCACAGCAGTTGTGCATCCTAGCTGTGTCCTTGGGTACACACTGCTCACATCCGAGCACGAGTGTGCGCTCAAAGCCGCCATCCTTGGGAGCATTGCCGATTGCAATGCATTGGTTGCCGTCCCGCCGCCATCGCCTGACCCGACCACTGTTCGTTAGGCACGGGCAGCACCCGACTCCCGTCAGGCCGCGTACGTCAGGAGCCTGGGGGAGTGCTTTGCCTCCCTGCTTGAGTCTGTCCCCACTGCCTCAACACCGATGACGCCCGCTGGACAGAGGTTGTTGAAGACTCTGGACGTGTCAAAGTTGGGGGAGTCAGAAAATGTGACCGACTACCTGCGAATCATAGGGTCACTCATGTACCTGGCCACCACCACCAGAGCAGACGTAGCCTTTGTTGTGAACTTCCTTGCTCAGTTCTCACAGTCTCCACGGGCTCGGCACATGGAGGTCACATTGCGTGTTGTGCGCTATGCGCTCTCCACTACCCGAGTTGGTCTCAATTACCGGGCGCAGCCGTCAGTGGTCGTTGATGGGTACACTGACAATAATTGGGCGCATGACACAGATGCACGTAGTTGCAGCGGCTATGTCTTTCTTGTTGATGGGACTGCGATCTCTTGGAAGAGTGGCAAGCAGGGTTGTGTTGCATGTAACTCCAGTGAGGCAGAGTATGTTGCTCTTAGTGCTGGAACCTGTGAGAGTGTCTGGTTGTGTTGATTGTTGCAGCAATTGCGTGTTCCCATTTGCTGCATCACCTTGAGCTGCGACAACCAAAGCACAAAGGCTATCGCCGAACATGATGGCATGCACCACAGCCATAAAAAGCATATCAATGTGGACCATCATTTTGTGCGTGAGCGTGTGACTGCTGGCGATGTTCAGATTGTGTGGGTCGACACCCGACAGCAACGTGCATACTTCCTCACAAAGGCACTTAGCAACAATGTCTTTAAGGCAGCAGTTCACGTCGTTGGGCTGTTGTGTCCTTGTGATCCTCCTGATTGATCTCTTATGCCTGTGCTTGTGTACAGTTTTGTATTGTGTCACCCCTCATGACGTCGATGTCGCATGTGCGTGCCATTGTGCAAGTCGGCTGGGGGTCATTGGGGAGTGTTGGTGTTGTGTCAGTACCACACGGTGACCTCTGGCCTCGTTGTACCCTCATCTCACTTATGCAAGTGATTAACTGGAGAGACACAACCCCTTGCTGGCTGATACGTCCTGGTGGCATGACTACACGACGAGCCTCACAGCTAGGAATTTCCTCAAGTCTAACGTGCCTCTGGTTGGCGTGCATGTGCGCACGCACATTTACATCAGGTTCATACTCTAGTCTGTTCTGTGGCAGGTTTTCTCTCCAGTGACCTAGTTGATAGGTTGCAACTTTGTAATGGGTAGTTTGGTCCTGTTCACTTAACTTGGAGTTTGTGAGCGAGATCGAGCTCGCTGCTCGCTCGCTCTCCTCCTCCCTACCTGACGGCTACCACCTCGTTCTGTGCGACTTGTCCTTCTGTGTTCTCTCGATTCAAACTTCCACGCAAACTGCCCATGGCTTCTGCCCTCCGTTGCTTGGTGTCTTCCTTGCACTAGCCCAGCTGTTGCTTGCTTGTCTAGCCCAGCAGCCCACACCATGAAGGATTTCTTAGTTAAATAATTATAGGAGTAATGAGACAAGATTAAGATGTCGATTTCTAGTTTCATCGGACTAATTCCCTTTTACCCACCATTTGAGCGTCGGCCTGCCAAAATACCCACTTTTTTTTATTATTGACCACTATACCCACAAAGTGTGAATAGTGACTAACCGTGAACGCCATGCCCACCATTTGAGAAAACATGCACAGAATACCGGTATTGTAGTCACATTTTCTCACCGAGCGGGGATAACGTTCACATATTTTAAAATTTACGATTTTTGCTTCTTTTTTATTTCTTTATGTTTTGAGGCGTCATTCTGTGTGCATTATTGGGAACCTTTTTCACTTTATTCTGATATGGTCGACTTTTGCTCATGATTTTGGCAGGGGGCTTTTTCTGAAAGTTTTTCTGATGTCATGTTTATAAAATGACGACTTTGCGTCGTTGCGTCTTTCCACAAAGAAACGTGCTGGAATATGGTCGCGCGACCGATATTTCTGCCACCGAATGGACGTTGGCAGAATCGGTCGCGCGACCAAAGCAGAGCACANTTTTTTATTTCTTTATGTTTTGAGGCGTCATTCTGTGTGCATTATTGGGAACCTTTTTCACTTTATTCTGATATGGTCGACTTTTGCTCATGATTTTGGCAGGGGGCTTTTTCTGAAAGTTTTTCTGATGTCATGTTAATAAAATGACGACTTTGCGTCGTTGTGTATTTCCACAAAGAAACATGCTGGAATATGGTCGCGCGACCGATATTTCTGCCACTGAATGGACGTTGGCAGAATCGGTTGCGCGACCAAAGCAGAGCACAAGGGGAAGGGGTTGGAGGGGGGGCGGAGGGGTGGAAGGGCTGAGCCAGCCCTCTCCTCCGCGAATGCGGAGGATAGCAGCTCGCCGATGGCTAGCAAATCGCCGACGGCCAGCAGCTTGCCGATGGCCAGCAGGTGCCCGCCGAGCAGCTCGCTGGCCGTCGGAAAGCCAGCAGCTGCCCGCCGAGCAGCTCGCTGACGGCCAGCTGTTCGCCGACGGCCAATAGCTCGCTGGCCGACGGCCAGCGATTAAGATACGAATCTGCAACATCGCAAGGGCGAGGGCTCGAGGCCAATGGCCTCGAGCCCTCGCCCTCGCATCCCCCCCTCATCATCGATTGTGAGCAGAAACAAGGGGAGAAAGTGAGATAGTACGTGCAGGGTAGATGCGGGTGAGAGAGAAAAAGCAGCAAGGAGTGGTTGGCAGTGACTGGGGGTTCGTTTGAAAATATTCACGATGTGTACGGGATAGACCTGCCGCGCGCAAAAGTGGGTATCGGAGTCATATGGTTAAAAGTGGGTAACGCGCGCAAATTTTTTCAACTTTTTTCAACTTTTTTGAAAAGAGCAAAAAGTGGGGACTGCGTAAATACCCAGACAAAAAGTGGGGAATCCAGTATGAAATTCCCAAAACGTGGGTAACCTGCGCAGAACTTTTTCAAATGGTGGGTAAAAAGGAATCTGCTGTTGTGCTTTGTGCCGTTCCTGTACAGTTTACTGTGACCACTCGACCGTGTCCATACTCGTGCAGATCCCTGAGGCAGGCGGCCCTGGTGACACCGGCGCGACGACAGGCGGCGGACTACCCGTCTGGAGCTGACCGACCACTGTTCCAGAGCCCCAGATGTCACCGGGACTCCTTGCTGTGCCTTCTACGTCTTGCAGGCGCCTTTCGGCGGACTGGGCATGAGGCCCATTTGCACGTTTTTGTATTGTATACTCGCTGTCAGTCGATGGATGCATGCATGTGACCAGTCGCTGCGTCCGTCTCTTGATTCTGCACGTCTAGGTTTAGACGGCGTAGGATTCTGACATGTGTGCGCAGAGTTACGGCCGAAACAGTGGTTTTGGGCCGGTTTTAGGATAGCTCTTGGACTGCCGCGTGCGACACCCGCCGTGCGCCGCGGCAAGTATTTATGTCCTGGACCTGTCAGTTGTCATTCCTCTCTGCATATGATACATTGAAGCATTCTGACACTATGTCTTGTGTCTCCTAGCCAAACCCTTACCGTTGTGTGTACAACCTGTGAATGTCGTCACCGTCTGACCAGGCATTAACGCCTGGTCAACGGCTGTGTTGCTAGGAAGCTTCCACGCACTTTCTCATGGTATCAGAGCAGTGAGACAGTTCTCACTGAGCTGCGCAGCAGAGACGCAACAGAGCAGCAGCAGTGAGAGTCACCGCTGCAGCAGGCCTTCTGGGACCTTTTGGAGACGGCCGGTCACCGTCCACGTACTCCACCCACCACGTGAGATCGCAGCTGCTGAGGCAGCAGCAGCGGCGCGTACCGCCACGCAGAGGTGTGTGGCAACTGCGGTGCGTGCAGCCGCCCCTCCCTCCACAGCCGCAGCAGTAGAGCAGCAGCAGCAGAGGCGGCGCCGGCAGCAGCGCAGCATCAGCGTAGCAGCAGCAGCGGCCACAGCAGCGTGGCAGCAGCGACGGTAGCAGCAGCGCAGCAGCAGCGTCGGCAGCAGCAGCGCAGCAGTGGCAGCGGCACAGCAGCAGCAATGGCAGTCGCGGCGGCAGCAGCAGCGCAGCAGTGGCAGCAGCAGCATCGCGCGGTGGCGGCAGCCAGCAGCAGCGCGCGGTGGCGGCAGCCAGTAGCAGCTGTAGCGAGCAGCAGCAGCGCGCAGCAGCAGCGCCGCGCGTAGCAGCAGCCGCCGCGCGCAACAGCAGCAGCAGCAGCACAGCCGCTGCTGCCACCGCTGTACACGCAGCTACGCAGCTGCTGCTACAGCTGACAGCACAGCTACAGTAGTAGCTGGGTGGAAGCTGCTGCGCAGCTTTCGCGTTGCTGCCGCACGCCACCGCGTAGCGGCAGAACTGTGACCAAAAAAAAGGGAAGGGGACGAGCTGACATCAGCATTGTTGATTGCTGACGTCATCAAGTGGTGCTGATGTCAGCAACCACTTGCTGACATCAGCATTACACTTAGCCAAGTTTTCACCCGGAAAGTCAAAAGTACCCAGCGTTTCAACTCCCCGAGAAACGCAGATGGTTTTGAAATCCGACAAACTTTACCTATTGTCCCATAGTGAGCGGCGACATGAGTTCGCCCGACGACAAGGACAAGGGACCAGGTGATCCCTCCTCCTCTTCTTCAAGAGTATTGAGCCCTCGCTCGCAGGCCATTGAGGACCTGCGTAGCCAGCAGGAGGAGATGCGTCGTCTGCAGCGAGATCAGACTGACGCAATCCGCATGCTGACTGAGCTCCTACGCTTTCAGTCCACGGCCCCTCCGCGGATTTCAAAGGGAGCTGCCGGCGTTGCGGCCTCCACCCAGCACTCGGCTCAAGTGCCCGTGAAAGGTGCCCCGCCTGTTTCACCTCCTGGTGTGGTTTCCCTTCCACCATCGGACCTCCTTGACTAGCCATTCATGCCAGGCTTCGAGGATGACTCCCAGGAGTGGAAGATTCGTCTCCTACAGGAGCGCCTCCGTCACCTGCAGACGGGTATCAGACCTCCACCCGTGTCTCCGATACGACCGTCACCTGACTTCCCCGGTGATCACCCCCTTGCAGGAGTCTTTCCCGTCTCTCGCCCTCCTCAGCCTTCGGTTGCTCTTCCCACGGAGCGGCAGCCAAAGGACTTTGAGGCACCACCTCCACGGTACATCAGCGAGGATGGATTTGACTGCTGGGAGATCCTGTTTCAGGTGTGGGCCACTTCCGAGGGAGTGTGGCCTTACTACCACAGCCCATACCAGTCTACAGATCCAGCACAGGTGCTAACAGCAGCCCGGGCCATGCGAGGACTTCTCCACGCCATGCCACGCGAGACTGTCGTCGACTTCCGTCCTTTCCTCGGCGAGGCTGGCACAGGCACCGTAGCAGATCCTCGTGGAGGCTGGGATCTGGCGTTGTCCCTACTGGCCGCAGAGACGCACGCTACGCGTGCGTCACACATTCGTGCTTTCCACTCGCTCCGTCAGGGAGCAGCGGAGCCTGCGACGGATAACTGGCGACGTGCCATGCATTTTTACACGCGTCTGGGGACCTCAGGGGGCACACAGCTGTGGGCACTTCGGACGATCATGCTCAGAGTTTGCCTGGAGTACACCGAAATCTTCATACGGTACAGCAACGCTGCTCTCGAGCCTTTCTCAGCCACCCTACAGCTGCTCCCTTGGGCTCATCTGCTCTTCCTCCAGGTGACGTCGGCCCGCAAAGCAGCAGTAGCACATCATGAGACTTCCCTCGTTGCAGCAGTCCTCGCCTCACCACCATCCTCCCTCTTCCAGTCACCCTCATCTACCTCCATCACGACCTCGTCTTCCGCCACCTCTTCAACCCTGTCTACACCCACGCAGACACACGGCGTTGCAGCAGTTGCCCAGGGGAAGAAGAAGAATAGGAAGCGCGGATCGGGTCAGCAGCAGTCGTCATCCAATGGCAGCAGTGGCCATTCCGTGCACTGCTACAACTGTGGAGGTGCCCATCGCTACACCGAGTGCCAACAGCCGCTTGACTAGGAGCGCATCACTCGCGGACTTCAGGCTGTCCATGCTGCTCGCACCGCGTCCGGCACGTCGCCCGCACACTCCTTTGGACGCGCGGCGATCACGACTGCAGCTGTTCCTGCGTCCTCACCAGCGAGCAGCAGTGATCCAGACCCACGTGACCGCACCATCGCCGAGCTTTGTCATCTTCTGGCACTTTGCTTTCAGGGAGGTGCGAGTGTGTTGTCATCGTCGAGTGGGTCACAGACTGCTTGTTCGTCCGACCTCGTGACTCGTGATGACACGTGTGGGGGAGCACAGTCCGCATGTGATGATGATGGGCTTGACTGCACTGACTGGATTCATGAGTCTCACCTTCATGATGTACGTCGTTCCTTCCCATTGACGGCTCAGCGTCCCTCTGATGCCAAGTGTTCCATTGCTCGTTGTACAGTGACGTCCACCAGTCGTGACTCCGGTGGCACTTGGATCATCGATTCCGGTGCCACCCACCACATGACGTGTCGTCGTGGTGACTTTGTGGTACTTGGTCCCGTCACGACTGTCCGTTTTGTTCGTACAGGCTCTGGTCAGTCCTTACCCATCCACGGTGTTGGGGTTGTCTACTTTGATGGTCCGTCTGGCCCCCTGTATCTCTCTGAAGTGATGTTTGTGCCTGATCTTGAGCTCAGCCTGTTGTCTGTGCGTGCCTGCACTCTGATGGGTCTCTCCGTTGAGCATACCGCTGATTCAACGACTGTGACTGATCTTGACACCCGTAGCATTGTCCTGCGTGCTTTAGTCATAGATGATTTATACCACATTGCTCGGCCCTCCTCCCCTTGCTCTCCCTCCTCCTCTGGCCACGTTTTTGTCACTGGTGTTCTATCCCCGGAACACCAGCGGTTGCTTCACCGACGTCTGCATCACGTGGGCTCCAACATTGTGTTGAAGCTCATCCGGACACGGCCCGCTCTTGGTCTTGACGTGGTTTCTTTCGAGAAGCCACCCAAGACCGACTGTCTTTTTTGCGCTCAGGGAAAGATGCACCGGTGCACTTATCCTGATTCGCGTTCCCGAGCGCCGAGGCCACTCGAGTTGGTCCACTCGGACCTGCTTGGTCCTCTCCCGGTCGAGTCTTTGTCCGAGAGGGGACGGTATGTTCTGACGCTGACTGATGACTTCACCCGGATGCGGTGGGTCTACAGTCTGCGCCAGAAGAGCGCCGCCGCCCTTGTGGTTTGGCTGTGGCTCGTGATGGCTGAGCGTCAGTCTCGCCACACGCTACATACCTTTCGCTCGGATCGCGGCGGCGAGTTCCTCGGTGAGATGGACTCCTTCTTTGCTGAGCACGGCATTTTTCACTAGGTCTCCGCTCCTTCTATCCCACAGCAGAACGGTGTCTCTTAGCGCTGGAACCGCACCATGGAGGATGCGGTCCGCGCCATGCGGTCTGAGTGCGGTCTCTCTGAGTCCTTCGCCTGCGAGGGCTTCGCCTACATGACGTGGGTCTGGAACCGCCTCCCGCGTGGTCCGCTTCCGGATCATGTTACACCGTACGAGCTTTGGTTTGGCCACCGTGCTGACTTTCGTCTCATGCGCATCTTGGGTTCCATGGCCTCCTTGTGGTACACCGAGGACCAGCAGGGGTCCAAGGTCTCCCCCCGGGGTCACTTGTGTGCTTTCATCGGCATCTCCCCGCGGTCGAAGGCCTGGCGCTTTTGGGACCCCACTCGCCGTCGTGTCATTGAGTCCCGTGACGTGCTGTTTTTTTAGTCTCTCACATACCGTGATCTGGCTTCGATCACAGCGCTCTCCGCAGCTCATGTCCCTTCCTATGAGGGTCCTCGGTGGATGGGGGATACTTCTCCGTCAGTGACCATTTCTCGTCAGGTTGATGTGTCCGCTCGAGTCCCCTCTCGATCTCCAGCACTTGATGACCCGGCTATCATTGCCGTTGGTCCAGAGATCCCGCGTGCTCAGCCTGTTTCACACCCCACAAGTACCGCTGCTCTCACACCTCCTCTTGCATCATCACCTGTGTCCACTCGCACCCCTGCTCCGGTGTCTGACCCAGCCCAGCCCACTCCTGTCCCTACGTGGCCTGACACTCCTGTTTCAGTGTCCAGGCCAGCTGTCCCTCCGAGCTCAGTGTCCCCCACACACGCTTCTCCTCCCACGGCATCTCCGGCTGCCTCGTCTCAGCCCTCACCAGCTGTGGTCGTACCTGCCCCTGTGGTCGTACTTGTTCCTGAGCCTGAGGTGCGTCCCTCGACCTCCGGTTACTCCCGTGAGCCCGGTGGTCGCCTTCGACCACTAGATTCCAGAGCTCAGCGACCGTCGGGTCCCCGACCCAGGCGTTCCTCTCGCAGCATCGCGAGCGGTGACCCTGGCACAAAGGCCTTAGGCCTGAGTGTCCGCACTGAGCTTTCTGAGATACATCCAGCGTGCCCTGTAGGGCACGACCTGGTCACTCGCGAGTTCCATATCGCCTGTGACGCAGCAGCTGATCTCGTAGCCGTTAGACCTGACACTGCGGCGTGTGCACCTGCCACACAAAGTTCCCCCTCTATGGCGCCTGACCCGGGCACATTGAGGGAGGCTTTCTCATCGTAGGATGCTGAGGCCTGGCAAGCTGCTTGCGAGGATGAGCTTTGCGCCATCCGAGAGCACAGAGTCTACGAGCTGGTCGACCTTCCCCCTGGGAGGAAGGCGATTCAGGTCAAGTGGGTCTTTCGCAAGAAAGTGAAGCCGGATGGCTCACTGGAACGCTACAAGGCCCGCTTGGTCGTCAAGGGGTTCTCTCAGATTGAGGGAGTTGACTACACTGACACGTTTGCCCCTGTCGGCCGCATGACCTCAGCTCGAGCTCTGTTCGGTGTAGTGGCTCAGCATGACTGGGAACTACACCAGATGGATGTGAACAATGCGTTCCTCCATGGCTCTTTGGATGAGGAGATCTACGTGGCTCAGCCACCAGGCTTTGAGGATGGTGACAAGGTCTGGCGCTTGCGCAAGTCCTTGTATGACCTCAAGAAGTCTCCACGGTGTTGGAACCGGGAGATCACTGGCACCTTGACTCACGCACGATACGTATAAGGCGAGGCAGACCCCTCACTCTTCATCCTACCGACACCCGAGTGGTTCACCGCCATCCAAGTCTATGTTGATGACCTTCTGATCGCGTCTCCGTCCTTGGAGGCCGTGAAGGAGGCCAAGGCTGTCCTGCAGACCGCCTACAGGATGAAGGACCTCGGTCCTGCATCGGTGTTTCTTGGTATGGAGATCATGCGAGATCGCAGACATCGGACACTGTTACTGCATCAGGCACAAAATGCACGAGTCGTGGGGGAGCGCTTTAGAAACCTCCTTGGTGCAGTGCCCACTGCTTCCACACCCCTCACACCTGATGGGCAGGATGCCCTGAAGGTGGATGACCCTACACAGCTGGGGGAGACAGTGGACGTGACCTTGTACCTCCGCCTTATCGGATCTTTGATGTACCTGGCCACTACCACGCGTCCCGACATCGCGTTCGCTGTCAACCTCCTCGCTCAGTTCTCGTAGGCTCCACATGCGAGAGCTCTTCACGCGGCTGTGCGAGTGGTACGGTACGTGGTCTCCATGCCGTATCTCGGACTCTGCTTTCGTCGGCAGTGTTCGGTGGTCCTTGACGGCTACACTGACAGGGACTGGGCTTGGAGCCCTGACGGGCGCAGTCGCATTGGCTACATGTTTCTGCTCGGTGGTACCGCTTTGTCTTGGCGAAGCGGGAAGCAGGGCTGCATCGCACGTAGCTCGTCGGAGGCAGAGTATGTGGCTTTGGGGGTAGGGGCTGCTGAGGCAGTTTGGCTGCAGCGCTTGTTTCTTCAGCTCGGGCAGTCAGTACCCGCCATTGTGCTGCGTTGCGACAACCAGAGTGCTCTCGCCATTGTGGAGAACTGTGGTGTTTTTCATGCTTGCACAAGGCACATTGTGGTTTAGCATCACCTTGTTCGTGATCTGGTGGAGCGTCGCGTGATCTCCATCATGTGGGTTGGCACTGACTTGCAGCGTGCTGATTTCTTGACGAAGGCACTCACCCGCGGAAAGTTCCTGGTGGCCATTCGTTCTGTTAGGCTTCGCCCCATGCGTGACAGTGGTTGAGTGTGGGATGTACGTTGGCATCGCATCTGTCTGTGTCACTCACTATGTGGTTGTACCAGTGCTGCACGCGTATGGACATGTGTACCATCGGGTCATGGGGGAGTGTCGTACTTTGTGCCGTTCCTGTACAGTTTACTGTGACCACTCGGCCGTGTCCATACTCGTGCAGATCCTTGAGGCAGGCGGCCCTGGTGACACCGGCACAACGACAGGCGGCGGACTACCCGTCTGGAGCTGACCGACCACTGTTCCAGAGCCCCAGATGTCACCGGGACTCCTTGATGTGCCTTCTACGTCTTGCAGGTGCCTTTCGGCGGACTGGGCATGAGGCCCATTTGCATGTTTCTGCATTTTATACTCGCTGTGAGTCGATGGATGCATGCATGTGACCAGTTGTTGCGTCCGTCTTTTGATTCTGCACGTCTAGGTTCAGACGGCGTAGGATTCTGACATGTGTGCGCAGAGTTACGGCCAAAATAGTGGTTTTGGGCCGGTTTTAGGATAGCTCTTGGACTGCCGCGTGCGACACCCGCCGTGCGCCGCGGCAAGTATTTATGCCCTGGACCTGTCAGTTGTCATTCCTCTATGCATATGTTGTATTGAAGCATTCTGACACTGTGCCTTGTGTCTCCTAGCCAAACCCTTGCCGTTGTGTGTACGACCTGTGACTGTCGTCACCGTCTGACCAGGCACTGACGCCTGGTCAACGGCTGTGTTGCTAGGAAGCTTCCACGCACTTTCTCATCTGCCCCAAAGAAAAACGGTCGGTAAAATACACGTAAAATTCAATAAAATGTAAAAGGGTAAAAGGGAATTAGTCCGTTTTTCTTTTCTTTTATAAACAAGATAGTATGACTGAGCATCAGGAATTTAAGAGCTGAAAAAGAGAAGAATTTCCTTCTGGTTACAACCAGAGGTTTAAAAAAGGATAAATTCACCAGATAATCCTGGTTGGGGCCGTGTGTTTAGTACATGCGTTGGGTACGTCTGGAGGAAGAGTATTTAAGGCTACTTGGTTTCCTAGCCTACCGGAAGCTCCGCCATGGTAGTGGTGGTCAGGGCCGTACTCTGACCTGAACAGTTGGGCTGTCGTTCTCACGCCCAGGCACGATTGGCAGTCTCACCTTTACATGTTGTGATGTTGTCTGTCATACACAGTTGTACAGTTGGTTGTGACCACTCGGCCGTGTCCATGCTCGTGCAGATCCTTGAGGCGGACCCAGCTGGAGACAGAGTTCCGTGAGGTGATGCTCCACCCGCTGGAGGCAGCCTGGCAGCCTACCAAGTGTACCAGAGGGCTCCCACAGCCCACGGACTACGTTTGGAGGTCTTCAGGATTTTCTCGGTGGACAGCCCTGCCAGGCTGATTTACATGTTTGTTTTCTTACACTCTCCGGCTGTTCCCGGACGTAGGCGTGTGGCCAGTCGTTGTGTCTGTCTTTTCGTCGTGCATCCGTAGGACCAGACGGCGCTACGTTTGGACGCTTGTGCGCAGAATTATGGCCAAAACAGTGGTTTTGGGCCGGTTCAGGTTTGACAGGCACCGCCGTGTGCGCCACCCGCCGTGAGCCACGGCGGCTGTTTATGCTGTGGACCTGTCATTTGTTATTTCTCTCTGCATTTACTTCAGTTGAAGCTTGAGATACAAGTGCACGTGTCTCTCCCTACCCTTGCTGTCCCTTGCATGACCTGTGTGTCAACCAGCCAGACTCGTGCTGTCAGGCTAGCAAGCAGAAAGGCTAGGAAGCTTCCTGGAATCTTCTCATGGTATCAGAGAAGGCGTGCCAGTGCTCGTCGTGCTGCGCAGCAGAGACGCAGCAGCTGCAGCAGCAGTGAGCAGCAGCAGTGGCAGCAGCCCACAACAGCAGCAGCAGGTCCTGGTTGGACCCATCACCACCTTGAGTCGCTTGAAGCGACAAGGGCACGCAGCGACGCATATGCCATCCTCCTGATGCGTCAGAAACCGCAGCGGCAAGTTCGTGTTGCAGCTGCAGCGTGCCACAACGGCTTGAGGCCGTTGGAGCCCTTGCTCGCAGCAGCAGCCGGTCCGAGGCCGCCCGTGTGGCGACTTGGAGCCGCAAACCGGGCGAGCAACAGCACCATCAGCGAGCAACAGCAGCAGCGGCGGCCGTGGCCACTCAGGCACCAGAGGCACCAGTACCTTTTGTAGGTGCTGACTCCAGCCGTGCAGCTTCCTGGAAGCCGCACGGACGTGGAGGAGTCGCAGACGCAAATTGCGTCAGCCGCCATCCTCTCTTCACCCGCCTGTGCCGGACTCAAATAGCCACCAAAAGTTGCGCGCTATGGCTCGATGAAAAGCTTAGATCTCAAGCTTTCCATCGCGCCCTTTCTCGCCTCATTTGGAGCTCTGTAGCCTCCAGCATTCACCGTTCCGCGTCACTGATTTGAATTTTTGATTTTTTCGGCCTGAGCACAAAATCAGATCGTTTTGGCCTTTTTCCCCACTTTTTTAAGACGACAATTTCACCATTGTCTTCAGCATCCTCAGAAGCCTCTGTGGTCCAAATTTCGCTTCATTTGGACAACCTTCAATTTTTAGTGGTGAAAATTTAGATTTTTAAATTTTCAACACTTAGCCGATTTTTTGGTCAGAAGGTCGACTTTTGCCACCGTCCTAAATCGGCGAGAAACGCTGACGGTTCTGCATTCGGACGACTTTCACATCGCCTCAGCATGGAGCCGAGCAGCTCCAAGGGCAAGGAGCTGGAGGACACCGTCACGAGCGGGGGCCGCAGCCCACGCTCAAAGGCGATTGACTTCCTGTTGGTGGAGCAGTCGTCACTCCGTCAACGCCAGGATGAGCAGTCAGCTACGCTGCGACAGATCCGCGATGCCTTGGTCTCTCTGTCTGGGACACCGGGACATCAGCCCAGGAGAGAGAGAGAGAGGCAACCC
Source organism: Penium margaritaceum (assembly GCA_023375785.1). Taxonomy (NCBI): domain Eukaryota; kingdom Viridiplantae; phylum Streptophyta; class Zygnematophyceae; order Desmidiales; family Peniaceae; genus Penium; species Penium margaritaceum. Next base: position 84,800 of record SZWC01005301.1, read on the forward strand.
CATCGGCCCAGGAGTCTGCTGGCCCCACTGTCGCCCCTGCGCAGAGACGAGAGTCCATGGTCGAGGAGTGGGATCAGGCGCCACCTCCCACTGGGGAGGACGCGCTTCGCCGGCTGATGGAGCAAATGAGGAGCCTGCGCATTGAGACACCGGCGCCTAGTCCGAGGGGACAGCAGCAGTAGCAGCAGCAGACCGACCCGCGTCAGGTCTCGGGTGCCGCTGGAGGAGCAGCGTTGATGCCTTTCATGCCCTTCCCACGCCCGCTCCTAGCACCACCAGAGGTCCAGCTCCCCACGGAGCGACGACCCAAGGACTTTGAGACTTCCCCGCCTCGCTACGACAGCAAGGCGGGGATTGACTGTTGGGAGGTGCTGTTTCAGGTATGGGCAGACTCAGAGGGAGTCTGGCCCTACTACCACAGCCAGTACCAGACGGCTGATCCGCTCCAGTCCCAGACGGCAGCGCGTGCCATGCGTGGACTGCTGTACGCAGTTCCACAGGAGACAGTGGTCGACTTCCGCCCCTTCCTGGGCGCGCCTGGGACAGGAGCAGGTGCAGACCCGCGCCGCGGCTGGGAGCTGGCGCTGACCCTTTTTACAGCAGAGACTCACGCGACCCGGTCAGCGAGCCTTCGCGAGTTCCACTCCCTTCATCAGGGATCCTCGGAGTCAGCAGCTGATTATTGGCGTCGGGCCATGCGCCTGTACACTCGTTTGGGCACAGGAGGCGTCTCTCAGCTCTAGACGCTGGACACCATCATGCTTGGAGTGCGCCCCGAGCTCACTGACACCTTCTCCCGCCTCGACCAGGACGTCCTCGCGTCCATGTCCGACACCTTGCAGCTGTTGCCCAGGGCGCAGCGGTACTTCATCCAGGTCGCGACAGCTGACGAGGCAGCCCGCGCGCATCGGCAGGGCGCCATGGCCGCAGCAGCAATGGGAGCGACGTCCTCTACGCCTTCCACACCGTCGTCCACCTTCACCCCCACCAGCTCCACCTCTGCCTCTGCCACTTCCTCCCCTGCTACTCCGACAGCCACTACAGCAGCCGTGAAGGGGAAGAAGGGGAAGAAGAAGAGGGGACCGCAGCAGCCTTCCGGTGGCACCGGACGGGCGGTCCGCTGCCACAACTGCGGCGGACCACATCGCTACACTAAGTGTCAGCAGGAGCTAGACTGGGCGAGGATCACCCGCGGTCTTCAGGCAGCCCACGAGGAGCGGATCCGCACTGGAGCAGCAGCCCATGCCGCAGCGACCTCGGGGGCAGCACCGGTGGCAGATCCTCCGCCATCCGGGGGGAGTACCACACCGGACCCGAGGGACCAGACCATTGCGGAGCTACGTCGACTGCTGGCACTTTGCTCACAGGGAGGTGCGAGTGTGCTGTCACAGCCGAGTGGTCCACAGACTGACTGTCCATTTGTGTTTGTGGCACGTGGTCGTACTTGTGGGGGGGCTGCGTCGCCTGGTGAGGATGAGTCTGACAGCACAGAGTGGTTGGATGAGTCGCATCGTCGTGCGTTGTCCCACTGTCCTGCCACACCTGCTGAGCGTCCAGCAGAGGCAGCGTGCTCCGTTGCTCGTTGTACCGTGACCACCATAGGTTGTGAGGCGTGTGGCCACTGGATCATTGACTCAGGGGCCACTCACCACATGACCTGCGACCGTACCGCCTTTGTCGTGCTTGGTCCTGTTGGGTCTGTTCGGTCAGTGCGGACAGGTTCTGGGCAGTCACTACCTGTTCAGGGGACAGGGGTCGTACGGTTCAATGGTCCGTCTGGTCCCGTGTATCTTTCTGACGTGCTTTTCGTGCCTGATCTCGAGCTCAGCCTGCTCTCTGTCTGTGCCTGCACGAGGATGGGTCTCTCTGTTCACCACTCCATTGATGATGCCACGATCACTACACTTGACACTTCCACGGTTGTGTTGCGTGCCTCTGTTGTGGATGACCTGTATCGCATCGTGCACTCTACTCTTGACTCTTCCCCTTGCTCATCTGCCCGCGTCTTTGTCACGGGGGTGTTGTCTCCTGACCACGAGCGCCTGTTACATCGGCGCCTGTGTCATGTGAGCACGGACACTGTGTCCAGGCTCATTCATACACAGCCCGCTCTCGGTCTTGACACGGCTTCCTTCGAGAAGCCGCCCAAGACCGACTGTCTGTTCTGTGCTCAGGGCAAGATGCATCGATGCACCTACCCTGCCTCCGTCACTCGCGCGCAGCGTCCCTTGGAGCTTGTCCACTCGGACCTCCTCGGACCTCTCCCTGTCGAGTCTATCGCTGACCGTGGTCGATATGTTCTTACACTCACGGATGACTTCACCCGCATGCGGTGGGTCTATTGCCTCCGCCACAAGAGTGATGCCGCTCTAGCCGTGCGCTTGTGGCTCGTGATGGCCGAGCGTCAGTCTCGTCACTCCCTCCACACCTTCCGCTCTAACCGTGGCGGTGAGTATCTCGGTGAGCTGACCACTCACTTCGCCGAGCTTGGTATCTGTCACCAACTCTCGGCCCCTGCTACGCCACAGCAGAACGGTGTGTCTGAGCGCTGGAACCGCACCATGGAGGACGTAGTTCGCACCATGCACGCCGAGTGCGGTCTCCCGGAGTCTTTCGCCTTCGAGGGCTTCGCCTACATGACGTGGGTCTGGAACCGCCTCCCGCATGGTCCCTTGCCGGACCACGTCACGCCGTATGAGCTGTGGTTCGGTCACCGTGCGGACCTCAGGCTTGCTCGCGTCTGGGGTTCCTTGGCCTGTGTCTGGTACACCGAGGACCAGCAGGGGTCCAAGGTCTCTCCGCGCGGCCGGATGTGTGCCTTCCTCGGTGTCTCCTCGCGCTCCAAAGCGTGGCGTTTCTGGGATGCGGGTCGCCACCGCATCGTTGAGTCGCGCGACGCGCTGTTTTTTGAGGCACTGTCGTACCGCGACCTGTCTGCCATTCTCACCCAGGCAGCGTCTCACGTTCCCACCTGTGAGGCCTCCCGTCGGATGGGGGAGTCTACCCCACAGGGTGAGTCCGTCCGGGGTGCCTCCGGGGTGGGACCGTCGCTGGCCACCATTGACCCGGCCATCATTGCTGTCGGGCCTGTAGTCTCTACGCCTGCCCCGCTTGCGCCCGCCACGACTGTCTCGCCTGCGCCTGCCGCGCCTGCCTCACCCGCGCCTACCGCGA
>SZWC01005301.1:91202-101619 GCA_023375785.1 Penium margaritaceum
TGCATTTACTTCAGTTGAAGCTTGAGATACAGGTGCACGTGTCTCTCCCTACCCTTGCTGTCCCTTGCATGACCTGTGTGTCAACCAGCCAGACTCGTGCTGTCAGGCTAGCAAGCAGAAAGGCTAGGAAGCTTCCTGGAATCTTCTCATTACAAAGTCCCGAAAATCTTAACGGATGGCCCTTACCGTCTTATCTCCCCTCTAGTTCGATCGGAGGTCCTGTCCTCTATACCATGGTTGATGCGCATGAGTTGATGACAACTCGACGAGAAAAAAAAGCATGTTTGAATATTTTCAGAAAGAGTGTGCCCGCAGCAATCGTGCTGTCATCGCTACCTACTGCTTGCAGCTCTTATGCTACATCAGAGTATGGCTTAGGTCAGATTAGCCGGCCAGATCAATCTAGAAGTCATCGCTGACCGTCACATATTTGGAGAACTAGCTTTCGGATCTGGCTCTTGTCACACATACGGGCTGTTGTCGTCGTAGCCAGTCATGGCGACTGGTCAGGTCGTCGCCGCGGACAAGTCTGAGGGGATCTGCAACCCCTCAGAGCTTCTCTTCACGGATGCTGTGACCACTTCTGGCCACACTCTATTGCCACGGCTGTCCGTGACTCTCGTGTACCCTCTCTCGGGTTCTCTGCAACCCTAGAGCCCGTCCGCAGCCCATCTCCCAGCTGCTCTCGTACACGCTGAAGCACTCACTGCTTCCTTTCGCCATTCTTGGCTGCTACTGTTTACTCTGCACTGCATCCGCCCCCTATCTACTCGGCGGATACCTCCACATTCCCCTCTCTCACCCGCGGCTACATCTGCAGCCACACCAGGCACACTGGATTCTCCGCCCTCTGACAGATCTCCGGACGAGGACGTTGACTCCACTCCCATTGCAGTACACCACGCAGAACACGGACGCGAGGATACCCAAGACTGCGACCCTCCTACCCCGCTTTGGATTCACATGTTGGATGCCAACCATTGGCGAGACGACGAAGAAAGAGTAGTTGCAGCTCGTGAGGAGGAAATCAACCGCCAAGTCTACACTCCAGACGATTTGCCACCATCGCCTCCTCGCCATTCAGTCATGCAACCTCCACCCGGATTTGCACCCTCCACAGCTGCCGCCACCGCCGATTCAACTGCCGGCCCCTCTCCAGCCACTGCTCCATCTGCTGAACTACCTTCAATACCTGAGGTTCCAGGCGTCATCCCTGTGCTGCAGGTCCACACCGACTCCATCGGCCTCGCAGGAGCGATTCTTGACGCAGCTGCAGGAGCTGCAGCTGCTTTTGCTGCCACAGCCCGTGCGTGCAGGGCTCCCACTCAGACCGCCGTGGGGCGGGCAGCCGACGCCTACTCTCACGCAACATCCTCTCTCACACTCCTTGCCGCTGCCGCTGCAAACATTGTAACTCAGGTCACCGCAGCAGCAGGGTCTGTAGCCTCTGCTGCATCGTCCGCAGCTGACGCAACCTCTGCCACCGTAGGCTCCATCCGAGCGTCCACAGCAGCAGCTGTCTTGACATCTACAGGAGCTCCACGTGAGCTCAACTCTCATGTCACCACAGGGGTGCTTATCGCCTCTGCATCGGCGGCCGTGGCAGGAGCCTCCGTCACCGGTTTGCTGTGCCTGACTGTAGCAACGGCCGGGTGGGTGGCGGTCCTCTTCTCCTCGGCCTCAGCAGTGGTGGCTCCCCTCTTCACTCTGCTGCCTCGTCACTAGCTCGGTGAGATACTCCTTTTCTTTAGGCTACTACTTCCTGCTCTCTATCTGTGGTGTCATCCTCTCCAGCATTTCCTCATTCTCTCATCATGCCTGGCCTAGAGGATAAGCTAGAGGCTCTGCAGGCCGCACTTAGTGAAGCACAGGCCGAGCGCCGGAAGGCACAGGATGAGCTTAATCGTGAGCGTGACGCACAACAGGAATTAGCTGCCACAGTAGCTGCATTGGTCATAGAACGTCTCCGTGCTGTACCAGCGTTTACTGCAGCTCTTACTGCAGACCAGTCAGAGTCCACACACTCGTCTGTTCCGCCTGCTGGTGGCGTCCCCAACGCCTCCTACCCCGCCTTTTCAGCTGGGGGGGCCTCAGCTCGGTCTCTCCCACCAGCGCGCCAGAAAGACTTCGAGACGCCACCACCTCAATTCACCACGAAGCTCACCTTCACCTCCTGGGAAACACGCTTCAGTGCGTGGGCCCAAGGTGAGCTTTTGTGGGAGTACTACTCTCCAGCCAAGGCACCTTTTGTGCCGCAACCGACGGAGGCTGCCCGTGCTGTTCGGGCGCTCATCAACGCCGAACCGGAAAGTCTTCTGGACGACATCGGCACGTAGAATGCCGACCCTATCCGAGGCACAAGTGCAGATCCATTCGGTGCCTATGCACTCATCCGCCGCCGCAAAACAGTAACTGGGCATGCTGCCCAAAGCGCTCTCACTGTTCAGTTCAACACATTGCAGATGCGAGCGGATGAGACTGCAGACGAGTACTGGGCCCGCAGCTTGCGGCTCCTACGCGACCTTGGGAAGGCTGCACCAGGCCCCCTCTCGGCCTGTCTCTCCATTGTTGCCGGCCTCATTCCTGAACTATCCGATCTTTATCTCCACGTGTCTCAGGCTGAGCTTGAGCGCCTTGCATCGTCTCCCGTTCCTGCTGATGCCCCACCAGGCATTGGTCCTCTCTTTGACTTCACTGCTGCACGCCTCACCGATTGGTGGAATGCCCTCCAGAACAAACGCATGCATCGTGCGGTCATTGCAGCCATCACCACCTCTTCACCATCCTCCTCTACTACAGCGTCTTCCACCACCTCATCTTCCCAGGCTACAGTACACTCCACTCAGGCCTCCAACCGTGGAGGGAACAGTGGCTCCGGCCCCGGCCGCGGCGGGGGCCGACAAAGTAAAGGGCTTGGAGGTGGTCGTGGGGGCAGAGGCTCTGCCACATCTGTCGCAGACGTTACCTGCTAGAACTGTGGTGCGGCCGGACACTCGGCGCCCAAGTGTCCCGCTCCACGTGACGATGCCCGGCTTGCATCATCCATGCGTGCTCACTGGGCGTGCACCGTCGTCACAACCTCATCATCCGCAGCTGCCATGACTGTTTCCTCTTCCTCCTCTTCCTCAGCCCTGGCCACCACACTCGCTCCTCTCCAGCCACCACCACCATCTCCCACCACTTGGGGGTGGGTCCCTCCACCGTCCAGCCCTACCCACTACGGTCCCCCATCCTCACACTATTCAGTCCCTCAGTGGGGACGGGACGATGGTCACTACTCCGACCGCTCATCAGACCGCTCCTCTGACCGCTCCTCTGAGCGTTCTGATCGCCGAGACGAGGAGCGCGCCCTCGAGCGACGACGTGCCGAGCTTCTTCATCTTCACTCTCAGGGAGGTGAGAGTGTGAGTGGCCGTGTTTCTGTCTGTGAGTCCAATGCCACTCTTCGTGGTTCGTCCTCTGGGGCTGTTCAGGGGGACCTGCCTGATGATCGTGCATGGATTGAGGATTGGCAGTCGCACACATTACCTTCTCGTCTTGGTCATTATTCGTTGTCCTCTGGACGTGGCACCGTGGCTGTCTATTTGGCTCTCCCCTCCACACGTGCTTCCCCTGGCCTATGGATCATTGACTCTGGAGCCACTCACCATATGACCTCCTGTCGTTCTCACTTTGTGTCCCTTGGGCCCGTTCAGTTTGTCCGTTTTGTACGCACTGGCTCCGGCCAACTTCTTCCTGTCCAAGGTGTTGGTGTTGTTCGTTTTGTTGGACCTGGTGGGACAGTCTACCTCCCCGACGTTCTGTACGTTCCTGGCCTTGAAGTCAGTCTGCTCTCTGTCACCACCCTCGACGACCAGGGCATGGACTTCTCGTCCAGCCGCGGACTTGCCTCTATCTCTCTTTGTTCCTCCGGCCATGTCGTTCTTCGTGGTGTGCGCTGTGATCGCCTGTTTCGTGTGCCGCTCACGTTCTCACCGTCTTCCGTTGCGTCTGCATTTGTGCATGTTGCTCCCTCACTGTCTCCAGCTCATACTGAACTCCTGCATCACCGCCTCTGTCACATTCACACTGCTGCCATCCAGCGCCTTCTGCACCTCCAGCCTGCACATGGCCTTGACCCTGCCACCTTCTCTCCACCCTGCTCCTCAACCTGCCTGGACTGTGCCAGCGGCAAAATGCATCATTCACCCTTCTCCACGTCTGAGTCCACTACTACTCATCCCCTTGACTTGGTCCATGCTGATGTCATGGGACCATTGCCACATGACTTCCTTGGGGGCCTTGGCCGCTACGTCCTGTGTCTCACAGATGACTTTTCTCGCTACCGTTGGGTGTTTGCCCTACGACACAAAAGTGAGGTCACCGACGTCATTGAGTCCTGGCTTCCCCAGGCCGAGCGAGCCTGTCTCCGGTCCCTGCGCGTGTTTCGCAGTGACCGTGGTGGTGAGTTTTTTGGTCCCACGTCCCACTTCCTTGAATCCCGTGGTGTCCACCTTGAGTCCTCTGCTCCGTACACCCCCCAGCAAAATGGCATGTCTGAACGCTGGAACCGCACTCTTGCGGATGGGGTTCGCTCCTTGCTCTCTGCGTTTGGTTAGTCCCCACTCTTTGCCTTTGAGGCCATGTCCTACATGACTTGGGTCTGGAACCGTGTCCCTCATGGCCCTCTCCCTCACACTGTCACTCCTTTTGAACCCTGGACTGGTCAGCGTGCAGATCTTCGCCTTGCCCGTGTGTGGGGCTGTCTAGCCTCAGTCTGGGTGCCTACTGATCAACGTGACGGCAAACTGTCCCCACATGGTCGGTTGTGCATCTTCCTTGGTATCTCCCCCTTCTCGAAGGCGTGGCGATTCTGGGACCCTTCTCGTTGTCGCGTCATCGAGTCTCGTGACGCCCTATTCTTTGAGCATCTCTTTGAGCATGACACATCCCGCTTTGGTGGGTCCCTCTCTCCGCTTGCTCGGGGTGGGGGTGGTTCTCCGCCCTCTGGTGGGCCTGGTGGTCTGCCCTCTAGCGGGCCGCCTGGCCTCCCCTCAGTGCGTCCCTAGGACCCCACTGCCTCCTCCTCTCTTGAGCAGAGCACTCCCTTGCCTGGGTCCCCCTCTCCTGTGTCTCCCTCCACTGTCCCGGTGTCCTCTCCCAATCCAGACTCTGGCATCCCCACTGCTGCCTCTCCTGGCTTCCCCACTGCTGCCTCTCCCGCAGCATGGTCCTCTACCTTCCCACCTGGTGCCGTCTCACCTGTCCCGGTTGAGCCAGCGCTCGCCTCCTCGCCACCTCGTTCTGTGGCTCTCCCTGCCTCTGCGTGTGCTCCTTCCATTCCCCCCGTCTCACCCTACACACGCGGAGGGCGTCTCAGGGCTCTTCCCTCTCACACTCAGCCTGTCATTTCCGGTGACCCTGGTCTTCGCGCCCTCGGTCTCACCGCCTCGTGCCTGTCCGCATCTGCGTCTGTCGTTCATCCCAGCACCGCACTTGGCTACTCTCTTATCGAACAAGAATTCCACCTTGCCTTATCTTCCTCTGTTGCAGGCTATGTTGCCTCGTGCTTTGCTGCTGCTGGCCTCTCTCCTCTTCCCCCAGAACTACTGACCGTCCAGGCAGCCCGCAGTGCCTTGGATTCTTCGTTGTGGGAGAAGGCCATGAAGGCCGAGCTCGATGCACTGTCTGAGCACGGTGTCTATGAGCTCGTTGACCTCCCACCGGGGCGCAAGGCTGTCGCTGCCAAGTGGGTGTATCGGCGGAAGCTGAACCCTGACAACACGGTTGAGCGGTACAAGGCTCGTCTTACCGCCAAGGGATTTTCTGAGATCCCTGGTGTTGATTTTGATGAGACCTTCGCTCCTGTCGGTCGATACACCACAGCCAGGGCTCTGCTCAGTCTAGTTACTCAACATGACTGGGAGCTCGAGCAGATGGACGTCAACAATGCCTTTCTGTATGGCAGGTTGGATGAAGAGATCTACATGGTACAACCACCCAGATTCTCTGATGGAACCAATCGGGTTTGGCGCTTGCGTAAGGCCCTCTATGGCCTCAAACAGTCGCCAAGGTGCTGGAACCAAGAAACTACCACCACTCTTGAGAAAGGTGGCTACAAGCGAAGTGTCGTTGACCCGGCACTGTTTCTTGGACCCCCCACCAAACCACTTGTAGCTATTCTCGTCTACGTGGATGACCTCCTAATTGCCTCTCCCGATGCTGCAGCGGTGAAAGCCGCCAAGTCCTTGCTGCAAGCAGCATACAAAATGAAGGACCTTGGTCCAGCTCGTGTCTTCCTAGGCATGGAGCTGGAGCGCGACCGTGCACGTCGCGTTTTGCATGTGCACCAGGCCGCGTACATACGCAGCCTGGGGGAGCGCTTCACACCACTTCTTGTCTCTATCCCCACAGCGTCCACGCCCATGACTCCAGCTGGCCAGTCCCTACTCAAGTCACAGGACCTCTCAACCCTGGGGGAGCCGGTTGATGTCACAGACTACCTGCGTGTCATTGGCTCCCTCATGTACCTTGCTACTACCACACGTGCAGATGTGGCCTTTGCCGTGAACTTCCTTTCTCAGTTCTCTCAGTGCCCTTGCGAGCGCCACCTCGAGGCAGCATTGCAAGTGGTACGGTATGTTCTCTCCACACCCCGTATTGGACTGTGCTATCGTGCACAGCCCTCCGTGGTAGTTGACGGCTTCACAGACAGTGACTGGGCGCGTGATTCTGATGCACGCAGCCGCATGGGGTACATCTTTCTTGTTGGAGGGACTGCTGTCTCCTGGAAAAGTGGCAAGCAAGGATGTGTGGCACGGAGCACCGCTGAGGCTGAGTATGTAGCATTGGGTGCAGGCACCTGTGAGGCTGTTTGGTTGTGCCGTCTGCTGCAACAACTACGTGTTCCCATTCGCTGTATCACTCTGCGCTGCGACAACCAAAGCACAAAAGCCATTGCTGAAAACAGCGACATGCACCACTCACGCACCAAGCACATCAACGTTGAGCACCACTTTGTTCGCGAATGCATTGCCGCTGGTGTCGTTCGCATCGCATGGGTGGACACACGGTCACAAAGAGCTGACTTTCTCACTAAGGCCCTCAGTCGCAGTGTCTTCAAAAGTGCTGTTCACTCTGTGGGTCTCATCAGTCAGCACGATCCCGGCTGAAAGTCAGTGTTGCTGTTTCTCCTCATCTCGTGTAGTCATCTCTTGTGATTCTTCATGTGTGTGTGGGTTGCTTGTCTGCGGGTCATGGGGGAGTGTTGAAGTTCGTTGGCCACTCACAACTCTGTGCCCTCTTGCCTCTCACACTGTGCACACACTTTGTACAGATTAATTGACAATGGTTCCTCCTGGGAAAGCGTCCAGTGTGGCTATCATGGTTGGAGCCGCTGACGCCGTCGAGCTCCTTCTGCTGCTGGACCCAGGAGTACTCTCTGGCATCGCCAAGACCATTGCATGAATCTCTCTGACCTTCTATATGATTCTCAGTGATGCGGTAGATGCCTGGGCTCGTACACTCTTACTACCGTGCCCTGCTTCTTGTTGCCTTGCCTTGCATGTAGAGAGGGAGCNCTGGAATCTTCTCATTACAAAGTCCCGAAAATCTTAACGGATGGCCCTTACCGTCTTATCTCCCCTCTAGTTCGATCGGAGGTCCTGTCCTCTATACCATGGTTGATGCGCATGAGTTGATGACAACTCGACGAGAAAAAAAAGCATGTTTGAATATTTTCAGAAAGAGTGTGCCCGCAGCAATCGTGCTGTCATCGCTACCTACTGCTTGCAGCTCTTATGCTACATCAGAGTATGGCTTAGGTCAGATTAGCCGGCCAGATCAATCTAGAAGTCATCGCTGACCGTCACATATTTGGAGAACTAGCTTTCGGATCTGGCTCTTGTCACACATACGGGCTGTTGTCGTCGTAGCCAGTCATGGCGACTGGTCAGGTCGTCGCCGCGGACAAGTTTGCCCTTTAAAAAAGCGAAGTCGTTCCGGCTCGACTTCTTACATCAATCGAATCGACCCTCCATAGATCTGCGCTGCCGCCTTTTCTCACTGTTCAAATACTCTGTCAATTGATATCTCGGGTTTGGAGAGAGACATGAAGCGCCCAGCCTGTCGCAATCACTTTTCGGCGTGCTAAGTTGCTTTTTCTCAGAGTGGTTTCAGGAATGCAAGACGATGTGCTCAGTAATCGTAGATCCTCAAGTTTGCAGCTGGAAAAGTTTAGTACGAGTACAGCAGAGGTTTGTTCATGAGACAACCAGCATTGAGATTTTTTGAGAAGGAAATTTTTTCCCCACCCTGCGTAAGGTCTGAATCTGCTCTGCAAACTGGTGCGCCGCGTGATCACCCGGCCTACTTTGTCGACGTTGCTTATTTTTGCGGAGTCATGCACGTTGCCACTCTTGCGAGTCGGCTAGAACCGGTCGAGCTCGCCAAGGCAGCATGTTCTCATACTCCGTCTGACTTCAGGATCTGTTTTGGACCATACCTTATTCTTCATGTTTAGCCTGTGACAAGAATAGTGTGCTTTGCATGCACATTGGGATACTGGATCTAATGGTTCGATCTGTTGGTCATCCGACGCTCCCCGCGAATGAGACCAGTTGAAAGATGAAAATGGCCTGAGAGCGACAATATCTTCTCGCATGGTGAATACGTACAAGCATAATTGGATATACACCATACCCCATCCAGTGATGCGGTCACGGGATATTGGCCGCACAACCTGAACGACCCATATGAAACCATCATTCCCTTTCGCGCTTGTCCACCCAGGGGTCAAAATGGACCGTGAAGATCTTGGAGAGACGCATTTATGTTCGCATTTTCTCTTTCATTTTGTTGGGAAGGCCATGGCACTGAGGCCACTTCAGGCAAAATGAACGCGCTTTTGGGTAACAATACAATTTTGGGTTCCGTTCCAGAGCGAATTGTTGGGGGGGGGGGAGTGCGTGGGGTTGCGGATAAGCGCCATGAACTGACAAGTATGTTCGGTTGATGTCTGTTTAGTCGTCTGAAATCAGTGCGAAGTTTGCTCGACCCGCATCACAGTTCGCTCAACCCGCCATGGAGGTTTGTCAACTCAACCAGCGGATGGAGGAGACTGCCATTTGCTATCCAGTGTTAGCCGGTGCCTTGCTCACTCTCCCCCCTCGCGCTCCCCGTCGTGTCCACTGCGCCTGTTTGTCGTTTCCACCCATCTGATCCCGCTGTTGCCCCCGTTCCCTCCCGGTTGCATGGACACAGGAGCACCTGCTCCGCGTCTGGTATCTCCCTTTTTTTTCTTTCGAGTGGTCCCGTAACACAGTACTATCTCGAATGAAAAGATCAACGCCGAGTGCCGTGCGTCCCCTGATGCATTGTCTCCTTCCCCTGTGGAGCTGCTCCCCAGACGCCTCTCCTCCGCCCTCGCCTTGACTCACAGAGAAGTCCGGATGGATGAGCCTTGACCGTGTGGGATTCACCTCCTTGTGCAACCACCAGTCCACACCCCTTGGTCCCTAGAATGCTGTCCGAAATGTTTTTTTGTTCCGCATTCTACACGCGAGACAGTCCAGAGATTCCAGCCCCTAGTCCTGGTCGCAATCCAACGGACAGTCGCCGCCCGCTGACGCGTGCCCTATCGCTGGCTCAGAGTGTGCCGCGCAGCGTGCCCTCAAATCGCACCTGAGCCAAGATCGCTCAGAACGTCTTCCATTGTCGTCTCGTCCGAGCAGCTAGAGCCGCAGGCGCCTCCCTCGCCGCACGCGAACAGCGAAGTTGCAATAGGGTCAGTGGGGTTCGTCTTTCGTCTTTGAGGTGCCGCAGAAGCCCATCACCGGATTGACAGCGGGGCCATTTCCTGTTTTGATTTCAGTGGGCGGGTAGGGTAGAGGACAGACGGCATTAAAGAACCCCAGTCTGGGGCGAGCAATGGGCACTTGTGTGTCAGTGCCAGCGTATGCCCTCCGCACGAGAAAGTGGTCACCAGCAAATACTGCTGCAGCCTCCAGTCCCAACAACAACGCCGACACCACCTCCAGCATCAACAGCAGCAGCAGCAACAGCAAGAACAGCGACACCAATGCCTTCACCAACACAACGGCCAGCAGCAGCAGCAGCAGCAGCGCCACCACCACCACCACCAACACCAACACCACCACCAGCACCAGCACCAACACCAACGGCAGCAGCAGCAGCAACGTCAGCGCCGGCACCAGCACCTGCAGCAGCAGTCGCAGCACCTCGCCGGCCATCAGCGACAATGACATTCCCGACCCTGCTCCAGCGACGTCTTCGTCTTCCTCCTCACTTAGTGAGTGTTGCTGGCTTGGCATGTCCGGCGTCATGGCGCTGTTCGATTCCGCGGTGCTGTCGCGGCACCTGCCACCGGCGCCATGCATCGCTGACGCTGGTCTTGCCTCTGCCGGGGGATATTGCTTTT
>SZWC01005301.1:128292-139867 GCA_023375785.1 Penium margaritaceum
GTAGGTCGTTCACGCCATGATGGATTGGTAACATCAGTCCATCTGCGTCAGCAGGGTTTAAATGACGTGAGACTACGGTTGGAATGTTCGGCGTAGGGCCCACCGCGAACGATGTATCGGTCGGAGGAAGCACCATCCTATCAACAATGTGACGCCATCCGATGTGTACGAAGGGAGCTGCACTGCTCTGGTCAGGCGACATTTTGCTTCCAACTCTGCTCGTGACTAATGAAGCAGGAAGTAACGTCAGCACCAAGAGACACCCGGGGACTTCATCCGGCCCAGAGGGCAACCTATTCGGAGTGAAAAAAAAGGATTCATGTGACTTAAAAAAATATAAATTGTAATTACATTCAAAAAATTCGCTTATTTTAACCAGAATAAGTTTTTCTTATAGTATAAAATGTAAAGAAACCATAACCACAACAATTAAGATGCATTTTGACATTCAACCACATGAAAGTTGTATACAAAATTGAAAAATAAAACAGGATAAAAAATTAATAAGTTGAATTAATTCGAAAATATTTTCAGGGCTAGGGACCATTGCCGTTGTCTTACCCAACATTCCTACCATATGAGGTTAAACTTGTTGTTCAAGACATAGCCAATGCAAACCAATGATGAAAATCAGTAAAAACAAATCCTAAAACTTGGTACGTTGTGGAGTGATTGTTCTAAGACAATGAGTCACACACAAAGAACAAAGTAATGTTTACTAAATGTGTCTAACTCTCTTCTTGGCTTGAATCCATCAAGCATGCATTTTTTTTCTATTCTCTTTAGGAATCTAAGTTTGCAATACTTCTCTAAAGAGTAAGGTGTTGCAGAATGTCAGGCCATGTCAATTACGCTAGAAGCTGAAGAACAATGCAAACACAAGCCTCAATCGCAACATTGCCAGGTTTGCCTATAGACATCCACTTATTTTGGAAGCAACCAAGATGAAAGAACTCATAATTGGATGAATTTCAGACACCTACAAAGTTTCTGTTGCGTCTTGATGTGAAGCTCCAAACTCCAACTTATAGCAGTGGTCTGCTTCAGTTGTGTAAGTGTGAGTCCTTCAAGTGGGCGGTCACATGAGAAGGGGTGAGAATATTGTCATGGACCATAGAAACATGAATTGAACAAATGACTAGTGGAATGGTGAAGCGAGGTGACGCTTGCATACCACCACTATTGAAGTAGCAAACTTGATTCTTAAGGGTTGTGAAGAATCCGCGCATACCCCAGTCACACGAGATCCATGCAACCTCACATTCCTATGCATTTGAGTGCATGTTTTCTACAGGTCATGAGGAAATTCTCGTGTAGTGTCTCATTTTGTCAACACACCTTGACCTCTAGACTGACTACCCTCTCATGCAAGAGACTTATGACCGCACAGTCAACTCGTGGCCAGACAACAAGAATTCATCAGTGTGCTATATCACAATCCATACTCAAAAGTTTTGTGATGCTTCGTAAAGAGACCCATACATTGTGTCACAAAAGGCACCATCTGATTCACAGCTGGGACCCTTGGATCCGAAACACCATTTTCACTTACTTAATCATGAGTGCACATATGTTTCTACAAGGACTGCTCTAGATGGAGTGCATTGGCATGAAGAGGCAAAGCCATTGGTACAAGTGCATGTTAAGGTGGCCACTACATGTGCCACTGCAATGGGATTCAGGAAATCAACGGTGGTGCGACGCACGAGGGATGCCAATCCAACAAGTCTTACGGAGGAGAAGACATGGCAATTGTTGTGGTACAAGAATGAGCAGGTGGAGGCTCGCACGCTGCATCAACAACACTGCTACCCCAACCTGCTACCTAGCATTTCCTTTTTGGTATCAGAGCCAGAGCGTAGTAGCAGCAGTAGCAGAAGACTGGCGTACACGTGCCAGACAACGCCGGCGCACCTCCATACGCACCAGTGCAGGGAAAACTCTGCTGGATTTTTTCTGGCAGCATTGACCCGCCTGGTGGCGGCGTCAGATTTTTTCCCACGGCCATTGGGCTAGGGGAAATGCTGGCAATTCTTTTCAGCAGCACTGACCCCCACGGGTGACGCGAGGAGGTGAGCGGCAGGCCGCGTCCGACACCTGCGGGTAACGACACACACGGCAAGGTCATCCAGGTGCAATGACTAGCACTAGCAAGCAGCAGTTGCTGCCTGCAGTAACAACAGCAGCAGGCAACAGAAGCGAGCACTGGCAACAGCAGCCAGTAGCAGCTGCGTTCAGCAGAAGCAGCAGCTCGCATCAGCCTGCAGCAATAGCAGCTCGTAGCAGCAAGCAGTAGCGGCGAGTAGCAGTAGCAGCTCGCAGCAGCGGCAGCCAGCAGCAACTACACTAGCGAGTAGCGGCAGCAGCAAGCTACAGCAGCCGCAACAGTGGTAGCAGCAGCAACCGGCTGCAGTAGCAGCGGCAACAAGCAGCAACACCTACTGCTGATCGCAGCCCGCAAGGCGCCGCGAGTGACTAGCTACTGGTACCAAGCCCGCTGCTCGCAGCAATCACTGGACTGCAAGCAACGAGTAGCGATCTTGCTACTCGTAGCCCGCTGTCCATAGCAAGCAACGAAGCTCACTATGACAAACAAAATGAAACAAAAACAGAAAAAACATCCCCCACCCCTCCAGCGCCTTTGCTGCGGCTGCAGTAGTTTCCATAGCTAATGCAACAGCCATAGCAGCCGTAGCAATTCGCACCAGCAGCGGTAGCAGTTGCTGCTACAACAGCAGCCGCACTAGCAGCACTAGCACCAACAGAAGCAGCAGCAACAACAACAACCGCAACACCAGTAGTAGCAGTAGCAGCAGAAGCAGCCGCAGCAACAGCAATAGTAGTAGAAGCAGGAGCAGCAGCCGCCACAGTAGCAGCAGCAGTAGTAGCAGCAACAGCAATAGCAGATGTAGCAGCAGCAACAACAACTATAGCAGCAGCATCAACTGCTGCTACAGCAGTGGCCCCAACAACGACCGCTGCTCACGTGAGCATCCTGCTACTGACGTCACTGCTCGCGTCATCACCACAAAAAAGAGGACGGGGTCAACAGTCGGGGGAGAGACATCTACAGCAGTAGCCCTGTAGATAACGTGGCGGCAGTTGCTGAGGTCGGCTGTCCTCGGCTGACGTCACTATTGACATCAGCACCACACAAAAAAAAGGGGCACCAAAACCCACCATGGCTAACAGCCCTAGTGGGGAGGGGTCCTTCTCAGTTGGGGGAACCCCCAGCCCCCCTTTCTTGCACCGGTTGTAGCAACTGAAACAGTAGCAGCAGCAGCAGTAATAGCAGCAGCAACAACAATAGCAGCAACAGTCCACAGGCGTCGTCGCTGGCACCTCTTACCCCTGACTGCCATTTAGCAACAGCTCGCCGCCCCGACACAGTAGCTTGCTACACTACAGCCACTGGCCTCACAGACTACCACAAGTGCCCCTCCGTTGTTCATTCATCCAGGGCACGCTAGCCCCGCTGTGTCCGCTGCCATGCATTACGTGGCACAAAAGCACACTCAGCTCTAACGGCAGATAGTGACCGCCGTCCTTTGCCCCACTCTGGGCGCCGGCTGCAAGCAAAAGGACTTTGAGATGCCGCCCCCGCCGCTTCAGGCCGNCCCCTGACTGCCATTTAGCAACAGCTCGCCGCCCCGACACAGTAGCTTGCTACACTACAGCCACTGGCCTCACAGACTACCACAAGTGCCCCTCCGTTGTTCATTCATCCAGGGCACGCTAGCCCCGCTGTGTCCGCTGCCATGCATTACGTGGCACAAAAGCACACTCAGCTCTAACGGCAGACAGTGACCGCCGTCCTTCGCCCCACTCTGGGCGCCGGCTGCAAGCAAAAGGACTTTGAGATGCCGCCCCCGCCGCTTCAGGCCGACAAGCAGTTCCGGAGCTAGGAGCTTAGCTTTCGCATCTGGGCACAGGGTGAGTGTCTGTAGGCATACTACACCCTCCCGTACGACTCCACCCAGGCCGACCAATTGTATGACGCCGGTCACGCCGTACGCGCCCTCATCCCCGTCGCTCCTCCGGCTTCCCGCCTGGTCCTAGAGCCCTTTCTTGGCGACTTTACCACTAGCAGCACCCCAGACCCTGTAGCCACGTGGCACGTCCTCACTGGTCCCCATCGCCTGTCGAGCAACATTGAGACCAGCCAACTGTTGCGGGAGTTCAACTCCCTGCACATGGGGGAGACCGAGACAGTCATCGCGTGCTAGCAGCGGGCTGAGGACATACTCCGTCACCTTGGCACCTCTGCTCCACCCCCTCTGGCCACTCTCCTCACCATCAAGTGCGGTGCCAACGGCGCGTACGGGGATGTCTTCGTCCACTACTCCCTAGATGTCCTCTCCACCATGGCGGCCCAAGGCACCCTCATGCCCTGGGCATACGAGCTCTTCCTCATGATTGAGGAAGCTCACCTAGAGTCCTGTCTAGAGCGCACAAAGGCCCTCGCCTCCCCTGCCATCGCTTCCGTGGCCATCGCTTCCCCCGCAGCCGCTACCTCCACCAGCTCCTCGTCGCCAGGGAAGAAGAAGCGCCGGGGCAAGAAGGGCAAGGATCAGCAGTAGTAGCAGCAGCAACGGTAGTTAACTGGGTCCAGTAGTGGCCCCGTGTGCCACAACTGTGGCCAGCCAGGGCACGGGTGGTACACGTGCCCACTACCAATGGAGGAGGTGCGCGTCATCGCCACCATGCGTCGCCAGTGGGAGCACCGTCTCGCCTCTGCCATCGTAGCTGTCGCCACCTATGACGCCTCGACCCCATCCAGCAGTTGTACTCCTCCGACCGCAACACCAGTCCCGTAGACGCCAACTCCTCAGCAGTATCATCCGCAGCCACCGGCGCCTCCGTTCCTTTCACTGGGGCAATCCTCCTTCTATCCGGGCTCGAGCGCCATCACTTCGCACTCAGTCTACACTCCCAGGCCGTCCATGCGCGAGCGTCAGCTAGAGCAGTTCATTGTGCTTCAGCTCGGCTTGCCTCGCCCTCCCCCCCAGGGATATACGAGTTGCATCAACTCCTGCTCGTCCCCATTGCCTTGCATGACTGAGCTCGAGCTGTGTTCGTGTCCAACTTCCCTGTCTGTCTTGCCATCTTCTGTGATCTCCTCTACCCCCTTTCGTGACGACGATGGGTGGCTTGATGATTGGTAGTCTCGATTCGTGCCCACTTCCACCGTGTTTGCGTCTCTCGCTTGTTGCCAAGTGACTGTCAATGATCTGGCGACACCAGTCCAGGACCCTACCAAAACTTGGATCACCGACTCCGGAGCCACGCATCACATGACGGCCTCTCGCGAGGCCTTTAGTATGTTTGGTCTTGTTGGCGATGTATTTGGGGTCCGAACAGGCTCCGGAAAGGTGTTACCTCACCGCAATGTCGGGGTCGTTCGTTTCCATGGTCCTGCCGGTGATATCCTCTCAACCGATGTCCTCTTCGTCCCAGGTCTTGAGCTCAGCCTTCTGTTTGTTACTGTCCTTGACCGCATGAGCACGGACGTTGTGCACTCGCGTGGTGTTGGCACTGTGTTGTTGCATTTGTCCAGTCTTGTTGTTCTGCACACCACCGCCCGTGACAACCTATGGCACATAGGTTATCACGGGTAAGGACATATCGGCCATGCTCTCCGACAGACTCGGTAGGGAGAGGACCCATGACATCGGAATGGACCAGGTGTAAAGGGGCAGATGCACCGGAGGAGGACAGTAGGTATGTGGACCGGTGCATCTTGCCCTCAGCGCAATCGACACACTCTGTGGGGCACGGGAGAGGGAAAGTCTACGGGTCAAGGCCCTTGGTCGGCTTGGTGCGGCGCATGCTATCTACGGCAATTGAGTGGTCCTACTCTCGCTACTGCTGGGTCTTCTGCCTTCCGCAGAAGAGCGATGTTGTCCATGCCATTCAGGACTAGCTTGTCCTTGAAGAGCGCGATTGTGGTCGATCTCTTCGTCGCTTTTGCCTCGATCGCGGCGGTGAGTACATGTGCCAGACCATGACTTTTCTCGCCTCCCGCGGAATCCACCACGAGACGTCCGCGCCCTACACGCACGACCAAAACGGTGTCTTAATGTTGGAATCGTACCATGGCTGACGCTGTCCGCACCATGCAGGTTGAGTCTGGCCTCTCCGATGGCTTCTATTTTGAAGCCATGGCCTACATGACGTGGGTCTGGAATCCGATTCCCCCTGGACCCCTTCCCCGCCAGTCCACGCCGTACCAGCATTGGTGCGGTTAGCGAGCTGACCTCCGCTCAGCTCGTGTCTGGGGCTGTGTGGCCATTGTGTGGCTGCCTGCCCCGCAACAGGGCGGCAAGCTCGCCCCTCGCGGTCGTCCATGCACATTTCTTGGTGTCTCTTGTCATTCCAAGGCGTAGCGCTTCTGGAATCCCTCCCGGTACTGCATTGTCGAGTCTCGCGATGCCCTCTTCTTTGAGGAGCGTTTTCCTAGCAATCTTGTTCATTCCGGCTCGTCGGTGTCCCTCCCATCGCGAGGGGGAGTGGTGAGTCCGTCCTCTGTCCTGTCGCTTCCAGATGGCACATCACTTGGTCCCTCCGAGCCAGCAGCCCCCGTCGCGCTCGCTGGCCCCTTCGGGCCAGCAGCCCTAGTTGCTCCTGCCGACCCCTCCGAACCGTGAATCCCAGTCGCGTCCACTGGTCCCTCTCGGCCGGCATCCCCAGTCGCACCCACCGACCCCTCCGGACCAGCGGCCCCAGCTGTGTCGGCAAGTCCCTCTAGGTCAGCAACCCCAGTCGCGCCCGCTGGCCCCTCTCAGCCGGTGGCCTTAGTCGCGTCCGCTGGTCCCTCTGGGCCGGCATCCCCAGTCGTGCTCAATTGCCCCTCCGGGCCGGCGGCCCCAGTCGCGCCCACTGGCCCCTCCTGGCCGGCGACCCCAGTCGCGTCCGCTTGTCCCTCCGGGCCGGTAGCCCCATCTACCTCCGTCGGCCCGTCGGACTCGGTGCCATTTCTTTCCCTACCACGCTACACGGGTGGCCCAGGCGGTAGCCTCCGACCCAGGCCGTCTGTGAGCGCGCAGGCCGCAGCACCACGCCTTGTGGCGTCTCAACCCCCTGTCGCTCCACGTATCTCTTCCACTCCTACGGTTGTGAGTGGGGACCGTGGCACCAAGGCCCTCGGACTGATCCCTTCGGCCATTATTGTAGACCTTCATCCGGGCTCTGCACTTGGCTACGTCATGCTTCATTGCGAGCATCGACATGTTGTCATGGCCGCACTCGCGCACATCCCACCTGGAGCTCGAGATGCACACGCTCTCTTAGTCCGCTCCATGGAATGCCTGGAGGACCCAGCCACCCTTCGCGAGGCTCGAGCCTCTCCTGAGGTTGCTCCCTGGGACGTAGCCTGCACCGACAAGCTCAATGTTATCCGGCAGCACCACGTGTATGACCTCGTCGACCTCCCTCGTGGTTGGAAGACAATCAGTGCCAAGTGGGTCTTCTGGTGCAGATGGAAGCCGGACGAGTCCTTGGAAAAGTACAAGGCCTGCCTTAAAACCAATGGGTTTGCTCACGTCCCTGGGGTTGATTACGACCAGATCTTTGCCCCAGTTAGCCGGTTCTCCACTAGCCGTGCTCTCTTCAACTTGGTTGCCTAGCACGGGTGGGAGCTGCATCAGATGGATGTGAGCAACGCTTTCTTCCATGGCTTGCTGGAGGGAGAGGAGCTCTACATGGTGCAACCCCCAGGCTCCAATGACGGCACTCGGAGAGTCTGGCGGCTGTGAAAGGCCCTCTATGGCGTGAAGCAGTCGCCTCGGTGCTAGAACCAGGAGATTAGCAGCACGCTCCTCCGAGGCGGCCTCCATCGCAACACTGCTCACCGCGCATAGTTCATCAGTCCGGGAGGCCAGACCTTTGCCGTTGTCCTGGTCTACATCCACGATCTCCTNCGTCCCTGGGGTTGATTACGACCAGATCTTTGCCCCAGTTAGCCGGTTCTCCACTAGCCGTGCTCTCTTCAACTTGGTTGCCTAGCACGGGTGGGAGCTGCATCAGATGGATGTGAGCAACGCTTTCTTCCATGGCTTGCTGGAGGGAGAGGAGCTCTACATGGTGCAACCCCCAGGCTCCAATGACGGCACTCGGAGAGTCTGGCGGCTGTGAAAGGCCCTCTATGGCGTGAAGCAGTCGCCTCGGTGCTAGAACCAGGAGATTAGCAGCACGCTCCTCCGAGGCGGCCTCCATCGCAACACTGCTCACCGCGCATAGTTCATCAGTCCGGGAGGCAAGACCTTTGCCGTTGTCCTTGTCTACATCCACGATCTCCTCATCGCGTCGCCAGACATGGCTACCATCCACTGTGTCAAGGATGTGCTACACACCGCCTACCACATGAAGGATCTCGGGTCTGAACGAGTCTTCCTGGGTATGGAGCTCGAGCATGATCTTTCCCAGGGCATCCTACACGTCCATCAGGCTGTCTATGTGCAGACCCTTTCGACTCGCTTCGCTAAGGATCTGCCCCTTGTGCCGAGCGCATCTTCACCCATGTCACCTGATGGCCAGGTGAAGCTGAAGAGTCCTGACCCAGCTGTTGTGGGGGAGCGAGTTGACGCGACCACGTATCCGCAAGTCATTGGGTCACTGATGTTCCTGGCGACAACGACGCGCCCAGACATCGCGTTCGTCGTCAACCTCCTGGCTCAGTTTTCTCAGGAGTCGTGTCACCTCCACTTCGAGGCAGCAGTCCAAGTACTGTGCGACGTCGTCTCAACTCCTCGGCGAGGTCTCATGTTCTGCCGCCAGCCGTCTGTCGTCGCGACGGGCTACACCGACAATGTCTGGGCCGGCAGTCTGAACAGTAAGAGTCGCACAGGTTGGATCTTTCTCATCGGCAGCACAACTGTGTCCTAGCGCAATGGCAAGTAGGGGTGCATTGCATGTAGCACCGCTGAGGCTGAGTACGTTGCCCTTGGCTCAGGCGCGTGTGAGAGTGTGTGGCTGCGTCGTATGTTGTCCAAGTTGCGTCAGTCCGTTGCATCCATCACGCTGCATTATGACAATGAGAGTGCCATGGCCATTGCCGACAATGACGGCGTGTATCACACACGCATAAAACACATCAACGTTGAGTTTCACTATGTGCGTTCATTGTTGTGTAACTGCAGCATCAGAATTGTGTGGGTTGAGACAGCACGACAACTGGTTGACTTCTTGACCAAGGCATTGAAGCGCGACTCGTTCAACAAGGCTGTGATTTCGGTTTGTGTGCGTTCGTGAGCTACCCTCTTTGTCCCTGCGTGCGTTCCTGTATGCCCTAGGGGAGTCTGATTCTTGATTGTGTTTCTGCCCACCCATGTGCTCTACGCCTGTGAGTCGTGGGGAAGTGTTGGTTTTTGCGCATCCTCATTGTGCTCTGTTGTATCCTCTCGGCTTGTGTACATCGACGTGCAGATAACTCACGGCGAGACTCGACGCTGCTGGAGTGTCGTCCGATGGAGCCGACGCCCGCTGAGGCCTACTCGCAGTTCGTTGGAGCCTCCTCTCTCCGGCGACGTGCTCAGCTCAATCAGCAGGCCTCCTCGGCAGTCGGGCCGCCGGCGGTCACTTCCACCACAGATGTTGTCTGCATGCGTCAGGCGCTGGATCTGACTGTACCATTGCGTCTGCAGCGTCATGCTCTGCCTAGGGTCCATGTCTCATGTTGTGAGGCACTGTTTGGTGTCATGGACCATCGTACGCACTGCCTGGGTTCAGGCAGCCATAACTCTTTGCTGCTATTTTCTAGTTGTTTATCACCACATGACTGCGTTCGCAGCGTCAGTTTTATGGTATGGTCCAGTTTTCGGGCAAAACAAACGACTCCCGGGTTTTGGGTTGTCCGCCGTCTCGAAAGGCTCACCGAGAAATCATGCCTGGCAAAAAATAGGTCTATGTCTGTTTTCTGATTAGCTGGTTAGCTAAGCAACAAACTCTACAAAGCTAGGGGGGGAGCTAGAACTTTGACTCTAGAGCAGCAGACTGAGGGGGCAGCACACTTAAGCAGCACTCGTGGAAGCCTGCACGCTGCATCAACAGCGTTGCTGCCCCAACCTGCTGCTTAGCATTTCCTTTTGTATCAAAACTGTGAGGACGTTCCAGTCGCGGCGCCAATCTTAATGGACAAGTGCCAAGTTGACAATGCCTGATGCCGGAAGCGGGACGAGTTTGTGTTCGAATGCATCACAAACCCCAGGAAGAGTCATGCCTTGATCTCATCAACTCTCGCCCTTGATCTCCCTCATGCAGATTCGGCCCAAGCTGCTCACTTCTCAGCTAACCGTCTTACATTGACATGGGCTTCAATCTCCAAGGCACACAAGCCTGAGAAGGATGTTGCTGGAGTGGAGGGATGTGCTTTCGTTTGGCACAACTCTACATGAATCTTGCTTTTAAAACAATGAGGGGTTGGGGCTCCGGTCATCCCCACCAAAGCCCCACAACTTGTCTTATGTACAAAAACACACGTGGGAGTACTTCTGTCGCCGTGTGCGTGTGGCACAGCTGCAAGACGTTGAAGCGAGAGGATGAGATCCTCACCCATTTACAAGAACGCATGTGATGGTCCTTATTCGTCCATTGCGAAACATCACTCGCGCTCCAGGCTCGAGCTCCTTGCGCCGCCGATGTTCCCAAAGAAGGCGACGACATCGTCGTACACATCTCCCTTCACACTTTTGCCAAGCAGGAAGTCCAGATGGGCGTAGTGGGGAAGAGAGAGGAGCCTTGGGTACCGGCGCAAGGCGCTTGCGAGCCTTGCGACATCCGGCGGCGACGCGAGCGCGTCGGCTCCACCGTATGCGAAGGTGAAGGGGATGGATGGAGGGATGCGGGAGGGGTCGTACGGAGGCGGATCAGGGCGCCCGTATCGCCACCAATTGGACAGCAAGCCGTAGTCAAACATTCGCCACCTCCCGCTCCGAACACCTGCCTCACCGAAAGCGGGCTCGAGGGGGAGATAGGTAGGGAGGGATTGAGGGAACGAGGGAGGCAGGGATGGAGGGAGGGACGTGCACTGGAGGGAAAGGAAAGAACAAAGAGGAAGAGAAAGCAAAGGGGCATGGGGGGGAGAGTGGGAGGTGTTGACAGGGACTGCCGTGCGCTGAAGCCCACTTTCCTATTGGGTGAATACTTCGTGCACAAGTCTCCTGACTGTCAAACGGCATGGTTCAAGCAGCTGGTGGCGGACAGCTACCCTACACACAGACACGTGCATTCATGAATGCATGGAGATGCACATGAGTGCTTGCCAACGGGGGATGTGCCCTCATTGGGAGCAACAAACGGTCGAAGCTAGAGATTGCAGTGCTCTTGGTTATCCCACACTCATGGGCACCCACTGACCTTGTGCGAAGTGCGCCATGTTCTTCACCGACGTCGAGAGAGGCACCCACGGAACCCATGCTCTTGCTCGGTGCATGTCCACACAACAGTTTGGCCCTGCCAAGAGTGTGAAAACTTGCAGAGAGAGAAATCATTGAGTGCGGGAGGAGGAGGGAGAGAGAGGGAGGGAGGAAGGGAGGCAGGGAGGCAGGGAGGGAAGGAGGGAGGGAGGGAGGGAGGGGGG
>SZWC01005302.1:5267-22074 GCA_023375785.1 Penium margaritaceum
GGGGGGGGGGGGGGGGGGGGGGGGGGGGGGGGGAGTGTTACGTCACTGACGAAAACAAGTCCCTGAACTCCGCAAGTGGGTATTTTTGTCATTACATTTGTATTTCACCGCGCGTTGACCTCAAGATTTTTTAGCCGTTCGGCCGAGGGCATTTTGGCCACCTGCCGACCTCCAGTGTTTCGTTGTACAATGTTCGGGCAACTTAGACCACCTTCCAAAATGGTCGACAGAAGTGTTGCAAACTCTATCGACGTTTTAATATTGTTTGGTGGACTCCTCGATAGCACAAGACCTTTCTAAAACGGCACCTCCATTTTCTCCAAGACCCCTGACTTCTCGACAGAGCTTCTCAAAGGAGCCACTCACGGCTCTACTCACTCGACACTTGTCATGGAAGTACAGTTACTGCTTCATACAAATTATTCATTTGTCTCTAATCCTCGAATTGTCTTCTGCTCTGCTCCTCATCCCTTTGATGTTGTGATTTGTGATGTTCCTGTCGACCTGTACAGTTTACTGTGACCACTCGGCCGTGTCCATACTCGTGCAGATCCCTGATGCGGACCCTGGAGCTGACTGACGACTGTTCCAGAGCTCTGGACGCTACTCGGGACCTCCTGCAGTTTTTCTGCAGCACACATGAGTTTATAGGTGGACTGGCCGTGGGCCCGATTTGCATGTTTTTATATTATGTGTCCACCGTTTGATGCCGGATGCATGCATGTGACCAGTCGTAGCGTCCAGCTTTTGATTCTGCACGTCTAGGTTCAGACGGCATAGCGTTCTGATATGTCGGCACAGAGTTACGGCCAAAGCAGTAGTTTTTGGCTGGTTTTAGGACAGATCTTGCACTGCCGCGTGCGACACCTGCCGTGCGCCGTGGCAGGTACTTATGCCATGGGCATGTCATTTGTCATTACTCTCTGCAAATGCTATTGAAGCATTCTGACACTTTGCCTTGCGTCTCCTAGCCAAACCCTTGCCGTTGTGTGCACCACTTGTGACCGTCGTCACTGTCTGACTAGGCACTGACGCCTAGTTAGCGACTGTGTGGCTAGGAAACTTCCACGCATCTTCTCATGGTATCAGAGCGGTGAGACTGTTCTCACCGAGCTCCGCAGCAAAGACGCAACAGAGCAGCAGCAGTGAGAGTCACCGCTGCAGCAAATCCACAGGGACCTATCGACGACGACGACAACGGATCGCCGTCAACATTGCTCACCATCACTAAGTGAGATTGCATCAGCAACAGCTGCTAGTGGCAGCAGGAGACGGTTGCAGTAGACTGCAGTCGCCAGCTGCCGTAGACATTGGCACATTTAGTGGCAGCAGCACTGAGCAAAAGCAGCAGGGCGGCAGCAGCACGCCGTGGCAGCAGCAGCACGCGGTGGTAGCAGCAGCGCGCATCGGTAGTAGCACAGCAGCAGTGGCAGCAGCAGCGGCGGCAGCAGCAACGGCAGCAGCGCATGGCGGCGGCGGCAGCGTGCAGCGGCCGCAGCCCGCAGCAGCAACAGCAGCACGCAGCTACTGCTACGGCCGTGCACGCAGCCACCAGGCGGCTGCCCCGCACGCAGCAACGCAGTTGCTGCTACAGCTGACGTCGCAGCAACAGCAGCAGCTGAGCGGAAGCTGCGCGGCGGCTTCCGCTCAACTTCCACGCGGCTGCAGCGGAGCGGCCGCCCGCTTGCGTAGCAACCGCAAAGGGTGATAAAAAAAAGGAGGGGGAAAGCGAGCTGATGTCAGCATTTTCTTCTTGCTGACCTCATCAGGTCTTGCTGAAATCAGCAACTTCTTGCAAACGTCAGCACTTTCCTTAGTGAAATTTTTGGTCCGAGGGTAAAAACTTTCCAGCATATCAACTCCTTGAGCAACGCTCACGTTTCTGCAATCTGACCACGTTGAGGTCTCGGCCCATAATGAGCGGCACCATGGCTCCGACCGACGAGAAGGGAAAAAGGGTACTAGATCCCTCTTCTTCCTCCTCAGGGGTCATCAGCCCACGTTTGCAGGCCATTGAGGACCTGCGGAGCCAGCAGGACGAGATGTGTCGCTTGTAGCGGGAGCAGACCGACGCCATCCGCACACTCACCGAGCTTCTTTGAGGACATTCCACGACTCCACGACAGACTTGTGAGGGAGCGGCCGGGGTCGCACCCTCTACACAACAGTCACCTCAAGCACCGGAGATAGGAGCTGGAGCGGACCCGTCATCTCTTGATCCTTGGGACGAGGATCCAGACATGCCAGGCATAGAGGGCGACTCCCCCGAGGGCGAGATTCGTGTGCTTCAGGAGCATATCCGCCAGCTTCAGATGAGCTCTCGACCCCCACACACATCCCGCTTTCCGGAGCTTCGATCATCACTTGAACTCCACCCCAACGACTTCCCTCTTCCCGGAGTCTTTCCCATCCCTCATCCTTCCCAGCCTGTGGTTGCTCTCCCTACGGAGCGGCAACCCAAGGACTTCGAGATGCCGCCCCCACAGTATGTCAGCGAGGACGGCTTTGACTGCTGGAAGATCCTCTTTCAGGTCTGGGCCACTTCAGAGGGTGTGTGGCCCTACTACCACAGTCCGTATCAGACCACGGACCGAGCTCAGGTACTGACAACGGCTAGGGCGATGCATGGACTTCTCTACGCCATGCCGCGTGAGATCGTCATCTACTTCCGCTCATTCCTTGGTGAGGCGGGCACAGGCACCGGCGCTGATCCACGCGAGGGCTGGGACCTAGCATTGTCCCTGCTTGCTGCAGAGACGCACGCCACCCGCACCGCGCACATCCGTGCCTTTCACTCCCTTCGCCAGGGGCCTGCCGAGTCTGCAACTGACTACTGGCGACACGCCATATGCATGTACACGTGCCTTGGGACCTCAAGAGGTACACAGCTGTGGGCGCTCCGCATGATCATGCTCGGGGTTCGCCTTTAGCACACAGACATCTTCACGCAGTACAGCGACGCCGTGCTCAAGCCTTTTTCAACCTCACTGTAGCTGCTTCCATGGGCACACCAGCTCTTCCTCCAGGTGACTTCCGCCCGTGAGGCAGCTGTGGCTCATCAGGAGACCTGCTACAGTCATTGCATCACCACCGTCGCCCCTCCTGCAGACTACTTCTCCATCCTCTATCTCATCCTCCTCCTCCCCTTCCACCCCGATTACACCGACTCAGACATAGGGTGTCGCGGCAGCAGCACAAGGGAAGAAGGGGCGACGGAGGCGTGGCTCGGGCCAGCAGCAGCCGCAGCAGCAACCGTCATCGCGCAGTAGCAGTAGACGCTCCGTTCACTGTTACAACTGTGGAGGCGCCCATCGTTACACGGAGTGCCAGCAGCCGCTTGACTGGGCGCAGGTTACTCGCGGGCTCCAGGTTGCGCACGCACTACGGTCTACGTTGAGCAGTACATCCTACGGACGCGCGGCGACCACGACCCCAGCAGATCCCGCCTCACCACCGACGACTAACGGCGACTCAGACCCACGTGAACGCACCATCGTCGAGCTCCGACACCTTCTGGCACTTCGCTTTCAGGGAGGTGCGAGTGTGTTGTCACAGCTGGGTGGTTCACACACTGTAAGTTCGTCTGTCATTGTGGC
This sequence comes from Penium margaritaceum, assembly GCA_023375785.1. NCBI lineage: Eukaryota > Viridiplantae > Streptophyta > Zygnematophyceae > Desmidiales > Peniaceae > Penium > Penium margaritaceum. The sequence goes on from SZWC01005302.1 coordinate 8,864, forward strand.
TCAGGATGACTCGTGTGGGGGGGCACAGTCGGCATGTGATGACGATGGGCCTGACTATGCAGATTGGATTCATGAGTCTCACCTTTGTGCCCTTTGTCGTTCCTCCCCACCTGCTGCCCTACGTCCGTCCGAGGCCGAGTGTTCCGTTGCCCGTTGTACAGTAACGTCCTCTAGTCGTGATGTTGAAAGAGGGAATTATGTGTGTCAAGGAGAAAAAGGCAAAACCCGGCCGAGGGCCAGGGGAGGCATGCCTCCCCTGACCCTCAGCCGCATCTATGCCTACTTCCCTCCTATCCTAACCTACACCCTGTGACTGGCTCCGGTGTTAGACAGAGGAGCTCATCCCCCTGCCACCCTTCACCAGCCACGGGTCTTCAGATGACTTTTGTCATGCTAGACATTACGAGACAATCTTGATATATTCCATTTGGTATTGCACTTTCACGACATGTGGTTATCGCGAGGCGAGGGGAGGCGNGTCAAGGAGCAAAAGGCAAAACCCGGCCGAGGGCCAGGGGAGGCATGCCTCCCCTGACCCTCAGCCGCATCTATGCCTACTTCCCTCCTATCCTAACCTACACCCTGTGACTGGCTCCGGTGTTAGACAGAGGAGCTCATCCCCCTGCCACCCTTCACCAGCCACGGGTCTTCAGATGACTTTTGTCATGCTAGACATTACGAGACAATCTTGATATATTCCATTTGGTATTGCACTTTCACGACATGTGGTTATCGCGAGGCGAGGGGAGGCGACTGCCAGCAGAGACACTGTGGCACCAGCAATAGTGACACCGAGCGATGAACTTGCGGACAAGAGAGCGGACTACCGGACAAACTGTCAAGACAAGACTGCCGGGTGCAGACGGCAGAACACAGCTAGCCGGATCTTCTGCCGGCTGAGAAAGACCGCACAAGCCGCATCCATGAGGACCGACTGCAGGGGAGGGGCGTATACAGCAGTAGCACTCAATGTAGCTTTCTTCAATCTTGTCACGCACTATGTTCTTCCAGATCAAGATTACTTTCTGTTCTCTGGTGTTACTGGGTGAAGCTCTGGTGCTACTCTCTTCAAGTAGCTGGTGTTCCTACAGTGAACTGATTTGAGCTTCGTGAACTTCTGTTCATCTGTAACTGGTGTCAGAATTTAAGTGAGTTCTAACAGCACATCAAGATCCTGTTTTACAACATGTGGTATCAGAGCAGGAGTGCCGTTACGATCCCCCTTTGGTCCATCTGACTTTCTTTGAGAACAAGAAGCTGTATTGAATACGGAAGACGACGCCTTCTCCAACGTTTGGGCATCACCACAGCAGCAACACGTCAACAATGGCAACAATGAGTGGCGGATCTGTCGCCGACCATTTCAAAGTGGCCGTCTTTGATGGCGACAAGTATCATGAGTTCGAGTTTAACATGAGGATGGTTTTTCTCCACAAAGGACTGTGGGGAGTGGTTTCAGATCTTCCAACCGAGACGCTCGCCCAAAACGCCACTGACGACGAAAAGACTCTATGGCGCCGCAGAGAAGAACAGGCGTTTGCGCTCCTTGCAATGCAGGTCTCTGAAAGGCTAAAATTTCTCATACGTGATGGGAATCCCGACTTCAGTCCCAGGATTGCCTGGAAGAAACTACGAGACCGCTACAACAAAGTCAGCGAGCAAGAGAAGATGGCGCTGCTGAATGAATTCTACTCTCTGCGAATGGAGGAAAATACCAAAATCGATGACCACGTGGCGCATCTGAAGGCACTTGTCGACAGAATCGCCTCAATGGGACAAATCATTCCAGAAATTCAAGTCGTCCATAAACTCCTTGGCAGCCTTCCAGAAAGATTCAATCGTACAGTGGAGCAGCTTCTTGTATCACAAGAACAAGGACTGGCTGTGGACAAGCAAATTCAAGACCAAGCACAGCTGATTCAACGACAGGAAGCAAGACTTCAACTTCTTGAAAACAATGCAGCTGGTGGACAGGGAGGGAACAATGGAGCAACAGGAGGTCAAGGCGGTCAACTAATAGTGCAGCAAGTCAATCCGCTTCCATCCTTTGCACCAGCCCTTGACAAAGTCTGTGATTCAATCTTCAGAGCCGAAGAAAAATTCCTACGTGACAATGGGAGTTCTGAATCAGCATTGTACACACGCCTCCAACGACGTGACCCTCGGCCGCAGTCCCAACACACCCAAGCTCCATCTGGTGGAGGTGGCTATGGGCAAAGCCGACTCGCAGTGATGACTGCACCTATATTTCATGGACAACAACCACATCAACAGATCAGACAGCATCAACAAAATTCACCACCTCGACAACGACAACAACAACAGGGACCTTTTGGATCGCCTGGCACTCGGGCCATGACAAATGTGAAATGCTTGAACTGCGGAAATTTTGGACACATCAACAGGTTCTGTCCAAACCGGGCCAACTTCAAACCAGGACAACAACAACAAGCACTCATGGTTCATGATGCCTCCAGCAACGCATCTTCATCACCCCCACCATCTGCACCTCCATCACCCAGAGCAGGCACTGACAACCCTTCTGACAACCTGGATCAACCTGACCCAAGATCTCTGTCTCCGGCATGCGACTCGCTGACTCATGGACCACCAATTTTTGAAGAAATCGCTTTTTGCACTATTGAGAGTGCTTTTCTCTTGGCAGCCGGAGTACTCGCCTGGATTATTGACTCAGGGTGTACAAAGAACATGACAAGCAACAGATCTTGGTTCACTCAGTTCACACCGATGAACCCACCCAAGGCTGTCAGACTTGGTGACGGACGTGTCATTCCAGCCATGGGGGTTGGCACTGTCAAGATCACCATCCTTCTTGAAGGCAAACCAGTCAGCAGACTCCTTCATGACGTTCTCTTTGTGCCAGATCTAGCTGCAAACCTCATCTCTGTCACCAAGCTGAATGACAAAAACTTCAAGGTGGTCTTCGACCTAGACAAGAGCTGCAAGATCATCTCAGCCAGCGGCGGCCTTGCAGCAGAAGCCACTCGACGCGGAAACCTGACCATTCTTCACACACTTGATGCTGAACCCGACGTCACTCAGCCTGAACTGGCCTTTGCAGCTGCATCTATTGATACCCCAACTCCAGGTCATATCAACGCTGAACCTAACGTCACCCCTGGAACAACGACTCAGCTATGGCATCGCCGTCTTGGCCATATTGGCTACTCCACTCTCTCCACTATGTCCAAGAAACAGCTGGCGCATTCTTTGCCAGGCACACTTGCCTCTCCAGCAGCAGACTGTGAAGGTTGCCTCGCTGGCCGCCAAACGCAGGACCCATTCCCAAGTCATCCACCCGGGCGATCCACAGACAACCTCGGGACCATACATATGGATCTGTGCTACGTACCAACTGCATCCATTTCCAGCAGACACTATTTTCTGGTTCTCATTGATGATAAGACTCACTTTGTGTGGGTTCGTTTTCTCCAGAAAAAATCGGATGCTGCAGATGCCATCATGACCTGGACCCGACTGGTGGAAAACGAAACCAACTTGACAGTTAAACGGTTCAGATCTGACAACGGGGGTGAATTCCTCAATGCCACCCTCAAGGCCTTCTGCACCAGCAAAGGCATTCATCAAGAAACTACAGTTCCGCTCACGCCGCAGCAGAATGGGAAGGCTGAGCGTATGAACAGGACGCTTCTTGACAAGGCGCGATCTATGCTTCATGATGCCAAACTACCGACCACTTTCTGGGCTGAAGCCATCAACACTGCTGCCTACATTCAAAATTGGGTTCCCTGTCGACAACTTCCCGACTCCATTTCTCCCTTTCCTGATGTCAGCTATCTGCGCGTCTTCGGCTGCGTCAGTTATGCCTGGCTCCCCCCAGCCCAGCGTGGAAAACTTGACTCTCACTACCGACAGGGCATCCTCCTTGGTTATGAATCTGAAGGTCAAGCCTACCGCCTGTATGACCTGGAGACCAAACAAGTGTTTCGCAGCCGCAGTGTCAAGTTTGATGAACGTCCCCCACCTGGCAACACAACGCTCCCGCACCTCATCTCCACCACCACCATTCCACTGGATGAGCCTCAACCTGAAGTTCTTCAAAAAGTCCAGGTGGATTTTGAACCGGATGAGCATGAAGGGGTTCTCCCACCGGTGGTGCCCCACGTTGCAGCGACTCCACCTGCCAATGCTGCCGGTGTCCGACGACGACGAATTAACCCGCAGATTCCCACTGGCTGGGATCCCCGCCAGCCTCCTCGGCGTTCTGCGCGTCAGGCTGGACTTTCCCTCCTTGCTGAGCTTGAAGACATTTCCAGCTCTTCTCCAGACTGTGTGCTGTTCACTCAAGTGGTTGACCCCGTCAGCTACAAAGATGCACTCTCCAGACCAGAAGCTGACCAATGGTACGCCGCAGCTGTTGAAGAATACGAGCAGCTCATCAAGCAACACACTTGGGATCTCGTCGCTCCTCCACCGGGTGCTCCAGTTGTGACATGCAAATGGATTTTCAAGACCAAACTGGATGCAGCAGGGGAACCATGCCGTTTTAAAGCCAGACTGGTTGCTCGCGGATTCAGTCAGGTGCAAGGGGTAAACTACAGTGATACGTTTGCTCCAGTGGCGAAGTACTCATCCATTCGTGTGATTTTGGCTCTCGCCGCCTGCCACGGCTGGCATCTGCACCAAATTGATGTTAAGTCCGCGTTCCTCAACGGCGACCTTGAAGAAGAAGTCTACATGTCACAGCCCGAGGGGTTTGTGCAGCCAGGGGAGGAAAACTTGGTGTGTAGGCTGCGCAAATCCCTCTACGGCCTGAAACAGGCCCCGCGGCAATGGAATAAAAAAATCCATGAGTTCTTTCTTGATCACAGCCTTCGCCAGCTTGATGCCGACCACTCAGTCTATTTTTCTGGCCAGGTCGGTGTTATCCTTTACGTTGATGATCTCATCTTGTTTGGCAGCTCCATGACAGCCATCAACAGCCTCAAAGCTCAGCTCAAGGTTGCTTTTGAAATGACGGACATGGGAGCTCTGAAGTATTTCCTCGGCATCCAGATCTGCCAAGACAGCACACAAGTCACACTCTCTCAAGACTCCTATGTGACTCGCATGGCTTCCAAGTTTGGCCTCGATCAACCACGACCTACATCAATGCCACTCACGGTTGATCACGGCCTAACTGTCCCAGCTACCGCTACCGACCTTGCTGATGCTGCTGATGCTCGCGTCTACCCCAGTCTTGTTGGGTCATTGATGTACGCTTCGGTCGGAACTCGACCGGATCTCTCCTATGCAGTGGGCCTCCTCAGTCAAGGCTGCAAGGCCACCACAAAGGCTCATGTTCTATCCGCCAAGCGCTGCATCGAGTATCTACGCTGTTCTTCCGCAATGAAGATCCGGTACTCGCCAACACCCACGGTCACCCTGACAGGGTACTGTGACGCAGACCTATCAGGAGACAAGAAAACCAGCAAGTCCACATCAGGTTATATCTTTATGCTTGGTGGCGGACCAGTAAGCTGGCGCTCAAAGAAACAATCAGTGGTTGCACTATCTTCCACCGAGGCTGAATATATTGCTGCCAGCGAAGCCACCCGCGAAGCTGTATGGCTGCGCATGCTACTAGGCGAACTGGGATTTGACCAAATTGAACCGACGGTACTGCACTGTGACAACCAGGGAACGATTGCACTCAGTGAAGATCCAGTGCTGCATGACCGGACAAAACACGTGAAGAGACAGTACCACTATGTGCGGGACGCTGTACAAGAAGGAGAAGTACAACTAGAATACGTCGGCACCAAGGAGCAGGTAGCCGATGTGTTCACCAAAGCACTCGACGCTAAACAGCATGATCTGCTGTGTCAACGCATGGGTATGAGCATGTGCTGAATGACCTTTGTAACCCATACCCCCAATGCGAGGAGGTCACTGGGAGAATGAGCACGCCGCTGCACGTTGCATGACCCTCTGTCCAACAAACACATGCCAATGAACGAGAGGAACAGAGGAGCGGAGAGTAGCATCATGTAACATGGCTTGCTCACTATGAAGACAAGACCATGAGTGAGGATGAGAGCCCCCAAAGACCAGGAAAATTCAAACGTTCAAAAACACACAGACGGGTAACCGTAATATGGTGTGGGCGATTGACAGCTAAGGGGAGGGCAGGACAAATGCCAGACATGGGACATAGACTTGGTATGACACTTTTTATGTTCTTTTATATTCTTGCTGTTTCGTTGAACCTGTGGAAGGCAAACCTTGACACACAAGGGGAGGAATGTTGAAAGAGGGCATTATGTGTGTCAAGGAGCAAAAGGCAAAACCCGGCCGAGGGCCAGGGGAGGCATGCCTCCCCTGACCCTCAGCCGCATCTATGCCTACTTCCCTCCTATCCTAACCTACACCCTGTGACTGGCTCCGGTGTTAGACAGAGGAGCTCATCCCCCTGCCACCCTTCACCAGCCACGGGTCTTCAGATGACTTTTGTCATGCTAGACATTACAAGACAATCTTGATATATTCCATTTGGTATTGCACTTTCACGACCTGTGGTTATCGCGAGGCGAGGGGAGGCGACTGCCAGCAGAGACACTGTGGCACCAGCAACAGTGACACCGAGCGATGAACTTGCGGACAAGAGAGCGGACTACCGGACAAACTGTCAAGACAAGACTGCCGGGTGCAGACGGCAGAACACAGCTAGCCGGATCTTCTGCCGGCTGAGAAAGACCGCACAAGCCACATCTATGAGGACCGACTGCAGGGGAGGGGCGTATATAGCAGTAGCACTCAATGTAGCTTTCTTCAATCTTGTCACGCACTATGTTCTTCCAGATCAAGATTACTTTCTGTTCTCTGGTGTTACTGGGTGAAGCTCTGGTGCTACTCTCTTCAAGTAGCTGGTGTTCCTACAGTGAACTGATTTGAGCTTCGTGAACTTCTGTTCATCTGTAACTGGTGTCAGAATTTAAGTGAGTTCTAACAGCACATCAAGATCCTGTTTTACAAAACGTGATCCCAGTGGCACTTGGATCATCGACTCCGGTACCACTCATCACATGACCTGTCATCGTAGTCATTTCGTTGTTCTCGGCCCTGTTGCGTCTGTTCGTTCTGTCCGCACAGGCTCTGGTCAGTCCTTGCCAGTCCAGGGTGTTGGGGTCGTCTGTTTCGATGGTCCGTCTGGCCCCCTGTATCTTTCTGAGGTGATGTTTGTGCCTGACCTTGAGCTCAGTTTGCTTTCTGTACGTGCTTGCACACTTATGGGACTCTCTGTGGAGTACACTGAAGAGTCAATTTTTGTGATTGCTGTTGACACTCGTAGCGTTGTCCTTCGTGCCTCTGTTGTCGATGACCTGCATGGTGTCGCTCGGACTTGTGCTCCTTGCTCTCCCTCCCCTTCCGCTCGTGTTTTTGTCACTGGTGTTCTGTCTCCTGAGCACCAGCGATTGCTTCATCGCTGCCTGTGTCATGTAGGCTCCGACACTTTGTCGAAGCTCATTCGGACACAGCCCGCCCTCGGTCTTGACGCGACTTCTTTCGAGAAGCCGTCCAAGACCGACTGCCTCTTCTGCGCTCAAGGTAAGGTTCATCATTGCACCTACCCTGACTCCCATTCACGCGCATTTTGCCATCTCGAGTTAGTTCATTCGGACCTTCTCGGTCCTCTACCTGTCGAGTCTCTGTCCGATCGGGGCCGATATTTCCTGACCCTGACTGATGAATTCACCCGGATGCGGTGGGTCTACAGCCTGCGCCAGAAGAGTGATGCCGCTCTCGCGGTTCGCCTCTGGCTAGTGATGGCTGAGCGTCAGTCTCGCCGCACGCTGAACACCTTCCGCTCGGATCGCGGCAGCGAGTTCCTTGGCGAGTTGGACAGCTTGTTCGTCCAGCACGAGATTTTTCACCAGGTCTCCGCTCCTGCTACTCCTCAGCAGAACGGTGTTTCTGAGTGCTAGAACCGCACCATGGAGGATGCGGTTCACGCTATGCCGTCTGAGCGCGGTCTTCCGGAGTCCTTCGCTTTTGAAGGCTTCATCTACATGACCTGGGTTTGGAATCACCTCCCGCACGGTCCTCTTCCGGACCATGTCACACCGTATGAGCTCCGGTTCGGCCACCGTGCTGACTTGCGCCTCGCTCGCGTTTGGGGATCTTTGGCTTCTGTGTGGTACATTGAGGACCAGCAGGGGTCCAAGGTCTCACCACGGGGTCGCTTGTGTGCCTTCGTCGGTATCTCCCCACGGTCGAAGGCATGGCGTTTTTGGGACCCTACTCGTCGTTGCATTGTTGAGTCCTGCGACGCGCTCTTCTTTGAGTCCCTCACCTACCGTGATCTGACTTTGATCACGTCACTGTCTGTCACACATGTTCCCACGTGTGAGGCTTCTCAACGGGTGGGGGAGTCTATGCCTGTGAGCACCGATCGCCAGGCAGGTGTGTCCGTTTGAGCTCCCTCCACTTCTCCGGCGCTTGATGACCCAGCGATCATCGCTGTCAGTCCAGAGATCTCTCCTTCACCGCCGGCTTCTACCCATGTCCCTTCACGCCCCACAAGTACCCATGATCCTGCACCTGTGCGTACTCTTATGACAGTACCTGTGAGTGCCGGCACTCCTGCCTCTGTGCGTGGACCTACCTCACTTGCTCCTACTGTCACACCGAGCTCCGTGTCTCCCACACCCGCATCTCCTCGCACGACATCACCAGCTTCCCTGCCTCAGTCCTCCCCAGCTGCGATTGTGCCCGTTCCTAAGTCTGAGGTGCGCCCCTCTAGCCCGGGTTACTCCCCTGAGCCTGGCGGTCATCTTCGACCATTGGACTCCGGAGCTCAGCGAGGGTCTGGTTCCGCACCCAGGTGCTTCGCTCGTAGCATCGCGAGTGGTGATCCCGGCACAAAGGCCTAGGCCTGAGTGTGCATACTGAGCACGCAGAGGTACATCCAGCGTGTCCCGTAGGACACGACCTCGTCACACGCGAGTTTCATATCGCTTGTGATGTAGCATCAGATCTTCTGGTCGTCAGACCTAGCACTGAGGTGTGCGCTCTTGCCATGCAAAGCTCTCCCTCTATGGCGCCTGACCCGAGCACACTGAGGGAAGCTCTCGCGTCACAAGATGCTGACGCTTGGCGTGTTGCTTGCGAGGATGAGCTTCGCGCCATCCGAGAGCACGCAGTTTACGAGCTAGTCGACCTTCCACCTGGGAGGAAGGCTATTCAGGTCAAGTGGGTTTTTCGCAAGAAGGTGAAGCCGGATGGCTCACTGGAATGCCACAAGGCTCGCTTGGTCGCCAAGGGGTACTCTCAAATTGGGGGCATCGATTATACTGGCACCTTTGCCCCTGTCGGATGCATGACCTAAGTTCGAGCTCTGTTTGGTGTAGTGGCTCAACATGACTGGGAACTACACCAGATGGATGTGAACAATGCGTTCCTCCATGGCTCTCTGGATGAGGAGATTTATGTGGCTCAGCCACCCGACTGGACGGTGACATGGTCTGGCACTTGCGCAAATCCTTGTACGGCCTCAAGCAGTCTCCTCGGTGTTGCAACCAAGAGATCACTGGCACCCTGACTCGTGCGGGATATGTACAGAGCGAGGCAGATCCCTCTCTCTTCATGCGACGGACGCCTGAGCGATTAACCGCCATCCTAGTCTATGTCGACGACCTTCTGATCACGTCTCCTTCATTGGAGGCCATGAAGGAGGCCAAGGTTGTCCTCCAGACTGCCTACAAGATGAAGGACCTTGGTCCTGCAGCGGTGTTTCTTGGCATGGAGATCGTGCGAGACCGCAGACGTTGTACTCTACATCTGGCCCGTTACGCACGTGTTGTGGGGGAGCGCTTCAGCGACCTCCTCGGCGTAGTGCCCACGGTTTCAACACCTTTCACACCTGACGGGCAGGATGCCCTGAAGGTCGACGATCCCACACAGCTGGGGGAGACAGTGGATGTGACCCTGTACCTCCGTCTCATCCGATCTTCGATGTACCTGGCCACTACCACATGTCCTAGCATCGCATTTGCCATCAACCTCCTTGCCCAGTTTTCGTAGGCTCCACGCGCTAGAGCCGTTCACGCGACTGTGCGAGTGGTGCGGTACGTGGTCTCCACACCATACCTTGGACTCTGCTTTCGCCGGCAGTGTTCGGTGGTCCTTGACGGCTACACCGACAGCGACTGGGCCTGGAGCCCAGATGGACGCAGTTGCATCGGTTACATGTTCCTGCTCGGTGGGACCGCTGTGTCCTGGCGCAGCGTGAAGCAAGGTTGCATTTCACGTAACTCATCGGAGGCAGAGTACGTTGCTCTGGGTGCAGGGGCTGCTGAGGCGGTATGGCTGTAGTGCCTGTTCCTTGAGCTTGGCTAGTCAGTATCCGCCATTGTGCTTCGTTGCGACAACCATAGTGCTCCTGCCATCGCGGAGAACTCTGGTGTCTTTCATGCTCGCACGAAGCACATTGCGGTTGAGTACCACTTCGTGCGTGATCTGGTGGAGCAACACGTGATCTCCGTCATTTAGGTTGGCACTGACATGTAGCGTCCTGACTTCTTGAAGAAGGCACTAGCACGCGGAAAGTTCCTGGTGGCCATTCGTTCGGAATTCGCCCCTTGCCTGAGAGTGGTTGAGTGTGGGGTGTGTTTGTGTCCGTGTCACATTTGTCGTTACACTCGTGTTTGTACTCCTCTCAGTGCTGCACGTGTATGGACATGTGTACCATCGGGTCATGGGGGAGTGTTGTGATTTGTGATTTTCCTGTCGATCTGTACAGTTTACTGTGATCACTCGGTCGTGTCCATACTCGTGCAGATCCCTGATGCGGACCCTGGAGGCACCTGTGCGTCATCTGGTGGCGGACTACCATCCTGGAGCTGACTGACGACCGTTCCAGAGCTCTGGACGCTACCCGCGGCCTCCTGCAGTGTTTTTGCAGCACGCAGGAGTTTATCAGTGGACTGGCCGTGGGCCCGATTTGCATGTTTTTGCATTGTGTGTCCACCGTTTGATGCCGGATGCATGCATGTGACCAGTAATAGCGTCCGGCTTTTGATTTTGCACGTCTAGGTTCAGACGGCGTAGCGTTCTGATATGTCTGCGCAGAGTTACGACCAAAACAATGGTTTTGGGCCGGTTTTAGGACAGATCTTGCACTGCCGCGTGCTACACCCGCCGTGCGCCGCGGCAGGTACTTATGCCATGGACCTGTCATTTGTCATTACTCTGTGCAAATGCTATTGAAGCATTCTAACACTTTGCCTTCCGTCTCCTAGCCAAACCCTTGCCGTTGTGTGCACGACTTGTGACCGTCGTCACCGTCTGACTAGGCACTGACGCCTAGTCAGCGGCTGTGTAGCTAGGAAGCTTCCACCTATCTTCTCATGTGAACCATCCACGTTTCGCTTGGCGTAACACGGGGGGGGGGGGGGGGGGGGGGGGGGGGGGGAATTGCAATTAATGTTCGTGACCATTTAGTGTACAAATCGCAAGTTTCATGGAGTCATTAATTTTTTTTTTGCTCTTTGATCTAGTTTGCCTCGCTTACGAGATGATCCCTTGTAGTTGGTCTTCGTGGTGACGCCGAGGACGAACTGCGAGGGACCGTCTTGTTCGCACGATGATGCCGCACACACAAATGATGATGTCGTCCAAGGCCTCCATCGGCGTCGCTACATCTAAAACCGAAACCTGGAATTTGTATGAAATAATAAGGGCGACCTAGCAATAAGGGGGCGACCTAGGACGAATGACAAAATGTGGGCGGTCGAGGGATATATGTTCAGAATGTGGGCGACATACGTGTAATCCCGAGAAAGGGGGCTTCTCGAAGGTGGTTTGCCGAAAATGGGGGCGACTTTGAGTTTAGCCGGCAGAAACCTGTGAGGGCGCATGGCCTCATCACCATGACCACCGCCACCACCACGACGACGGGCGTGCAACGCCACGAGACAACATGGGCTCGGCGCGGAGAGCACCGCACGTCCTTGAAGAGTCTGCGGACACTCCCAACCGGGCCAGGAAGCACAACGAGTAGACGCGGGTTGGGAAGGAACAGCGGGAGGAAAGACGACAAGGACCGCGCCCTCGCTGCTGGTGGATGGTGGTTGTGTGAGCTTGGTTTTTTTTTTTCTTGTGATTTTTGGCAGCATGAATGGCCTGTTGAGTGACGGGAATCCATTCCTCAGGCGGGATCCCGCGCAGTCCAGCCCCGCCTGGCCCCCTCATCGGCAGAAGCAGCAGCAGCAGCAGCAGGAGCAGGAGCAGCAGCAGCAGCAACAGCAGCAGCAGCAGCAGCAGCAGCAGCAGGCGAAGGCGCGAGATCGTGTGCGGGTTGTGCAGAAAAGAAAAACGAACGAAGACGAGGTGACAGGCAAACCTAGAGAAACAAAGAGAGCAGAGTGGGAGGAGCGAGCCAGACAGACCGCTCCCTCTTCTCCTTCTACTTCATCGTCATCGGACGATGAAGAGGGTAGTGGGGATGAGGATGAGGAAGATGAGGTTGAGCGGTTGTTGCAGGAGGAGGAGGAAGACGAAGACGATGACTTGGAGGAGGAAGAGGAGGAGGAAGATGAGGAGGAGGAGGAAGATGAGGAGGAGGAGGAAGATGAGGAGGAGGAGGAAGAGGAGGACGAGGATGAGGAGGAGGGAGAAGAGGAAGCAAGCGACACGGGTTTACCTCCCGAAAAGCTCGTGGTTACTGGCATGGACCAGGCCCAAGAGCACCACCACCAGCACCACCAGCACCAGCAGCAGCGGCAGCGGCAACCGCAGTCGGCAGGTGCCATTGGCGACGGGGCTGCAGGAGGAGGAGGAGGTGGGAGAAGAGGGGTGGAAGAAGACGAGGGAAATGACGAGGACGTTGGAGTCGAGAGGAAAAGGAAGAAGTCGAAGAACAAAGAGAAAGAGGAGGAGAGAGAGAAGGGAGAGGAGGGGACGATGGAGGCGACGGCGACGGTGGCTGCGGCGGAGGCGGAGGCGGAGGCGGAGGGCGACGTGGAAGCGGTGGCGGAGGGTGCGGAGGAGGTGCTGTTGCGCACAGTGTTTGTGGGCAACCTGCCGAAGGCGACGAGCGGCAAGGCGGTGCGGCAGCTGCTGTCGCGCGCGTGCGGCGTCAAACCCACGTCCGTGCGCATACGCTCCGTGCCCATTGCTGCTGATGTGCGTGCTGTAGGCTGGGCGATGACACCACACACCGCTGTCCTCTCCATTTTTCTCCCCCCCCC
>SZWC01005302.1:41317-55391 GCA_023375785.1 Penium margaritaceum
TGGGGCTGGAAGGGCCAACTTCTCGTGCTGCATGCAGCTGCCGCCTCGAGTCTACAACGGACATTTGTGTACATTTGTTTGTCTCGCATAGCTATCGCGAGGTGAGTCACGCAGTCCGACGTGGTGCATCGCTGTGGCCTATTGCCCAACGATCAGCAGTTTGTGGTGAGGTACAACTTTTTGGTTGGGTTCCCAGCAGTGTGCAGTGCGGGGTGTGGTGTGCTTTTGTGTGGTGCTGTGTGCCAACAGTAAAAGTTGAGGAAGCCAACTGAGGCACTCCTAACCTATTTGTCTCGTGCGTCTGGTGCTCCGATGGCCGTGCCTGCGGCAAAGTGGTGTGTTGGCTTGTTGTGATGACGTGCTCTTTTTTTTTTTTGCAGACAGCTGCCGGTCCTCATGCAAATCCCCTCAATGTGGCGTGTTTCTTTTTGCTGTGATGTGCCCTGCATGCTCTTCCACTGTTTTTGCAGGTCCTGCAGTGCAGAACATCTGTCGCTGCTCTCTCGCTTGCTACAGAACGTGCGAATGCAGAGACGGCCTAGGGCTTGCCACTGTCTTGTGTACCTCGTAGTGTACTTCCCACTCTGGTGTTGAGTCGTGAATAGAGGATGTCGGACGCTCAAACACGAAGGAAAGTATATGCCTTGCTGAATTTATCAACTTCCGTGCAAGAAAGTTGGTTGCTGACCTCCTGGCCAAACGTTTCCAGTTGTGTGAGTTCCACTAGCTAGGCTAGTGGAAGGAGATGTGCAGAAGAACGTGATGTGCCAAGGCCGTGCTCAAGAGCAAGGAGATGTGCAGCCCTGAATAACCAGATGAAGGCCTCCAAGAAAGCCACTGTCGGAAGTATGGGGACAAACAAACAAAGAAAAAAGAGTAGGGATCATAGCACAAAGGTCGGGATGAAGCCTCTAGCTCTGACCGTAGTTTGGATTGAGTACAAGCCCATAACAATTCTTCCATAGGGCACATCAGGTGTGTCATGTTTAGAAAAACTATAAATTGTGGAAGCCTAGTTGTGTAGTTCTTCAGACCAATACTCTTCCAACAAACTAGTGCAACGACAGACATTGAATGGCGAAACAACAAGGGATTTCTGAAGAAGGTTCACATAGCAACTTCACAAAAGGACAAGAGGGATGGTCATTAAGAGATCTATTGTGCAAATTCTGTCACACGACGTGCCCGTTTGTGCGGCGCCTGTTGAAGTTTGTTGGCCACTCACATCTCTATGCCCTCTTGTCTCCCCTCCATGCACACACATGTACAGGTTAACTGACATGGCCTCACCTAGAGAGACGTCATGCGAGCCTACCATGACCGGCGTCTCTGGCAGCATGACACGGCTGCTTCACCCAGGAGTGCCTTCTGGCACATGCATGGTCATTGCTTGACTCTCTATCTCTGCGGGAGATGCTAGGGCTCGTACATTCTCACTGCAGTGCCCTGCATCATGTCTGCTTGCCTTGAGTGTCTCTGGGGGAGATGCATTTCCCAGGTGCTGATCCTTAGCGGGCCACCATGCCGGGTTCACCCGTGCATCAGTGAGTAGCCGCAGCTCGGTTTAATACCGAGCGATCGGGCTCGACCCGAGGGTGGCGGCGTGTGCTTGCTTGGGCGTCTTGCTCACTGCGAGTGCACGCTCACCGGTTGCTAAGTCTCGCTCGCTCTCCCCACTCTCACTTGTCTTGGTTTTGACCCGAGTTGTTAAGGCAAGCCTTTCCCGCATCCATGCCGTCCACTGTGCTTTGTTGTGCCCTCGTGCTGCTCCACACACACGTGCACTAGGAAGCTACCGAGTAACTTATGGTATTAGAGCCGTGAGGCCTAGTCCCCACTGCTCGTCGGTCCTGGCCCCGGAAACCGCTCGCCAAAGGCTCGGTGCCATTGGCGGACTCACGACACTCTCGCCTCGTTCCGCCATAGACTCTCTCTTGGACACGCATCTTCACCACTAGCCGCATCTCCGACACTCAGCAGCAGCACCCAGAGGTGTTGCTGCCTTCTTCACCCGTACCGTGACTCTACCGCAGCAGCCCCGGAACTCTACCGCAGCGGCCCCATCGCTCGCACCCGCGGGCGGCCGTGCGTGCATCTCTATCCCCGCACGACACCCATCGTCCACGGCATTCTGCCCCTCTCCACAAGTGGCTCGGTCTTCCGCTCTTTGGCGGCTCACCACATAGCAGCGCTCTTCACGCACTCGGCCCTCCTCTTTCGTGCCGAGAGATCCTCGCTGCTCTCTCTTAGGCGGCCCTCCGTCGCTGTTGTCTGCCGCCACTATGCTTGGAGCACTCTGCTCCAGCTGCCTCCACTGTCTTGCAGTGGCCTGTTGCTCCAAGACACACCAGACCCCGCGCATCCTTTACTCACAGCATCCATCGGGCGCATATCTTGGCTGCTCTTGCAGCCACAGCAACAGTCACACTGGATTCACCGCCTCTTGATGGTCTTCCAGACGAGGAGCTTGACTCCCCTCGTACGGCCACACGCCACCCTGATCGTGGGTGGGAGGACCCGCGACTCTTTGTGCCTCCTTCACCCACCGACGATGACACCCCTTTGTGGTTTCGCATGCTCGACAACTCCCACTGGCGCGAAGAAATTGCCGAAGTGGCCGAGCGGGAGGCGGCCGAGCGTGAAGAGGAGATCAATCGGCAGGTGTATACGGCGGATGACCTGCCTCCATCGCCGCCTTGTCCCTCAAACATGCGCCCTCCTCGCGATCCACAGTCGTCAAACACTGCATCTGCTCCCGATCGTGCACCTGCTCCATCTCCCACAGTAGCTGCATCAGCTGGGCCATCCCCAGCTCCAGAGGTCCCCGGGATGATCCCCGTCCTCCCAGCCCACACTGACTCCATCGGCCCAGCGGGTGCCATTCTTGACGCAACTGCATGTGCCGCAGAAACCTTTGCAGCCACTGCCCGTGCGTGCAGAGCTCCGACACAGACAGCGGTGGACCGCGCGACTGACGCCTACGCGCAAGCAGCGGCATCTCTCACACTGCTTGCCGCCGCAGCCGCCAACATAGTTACCCAAGTTACAGCAGCAGCATCCTCTGTCGCCACTGCCACATCGTCTGCCGCCGACGCAACTGCAGCCGTCGTTGGCTCCATCTGCGCATCCAGCGCAATTGCAGTCCTGACTCCCAGCTGTGTTCCTCGGGAGCTTACACCTCACGTCACCACGGGAGTCCTTGTTGCGTCAGCGTCCGCAGCAGTGGCCGGAGCCATAGTCATTGGTCTCCTCTGCCTCACCGTGGCAGTCACAGGGTGGGTGACTGTCCTCTTCTCGTGAGATGCTGCAGTGGTGGCTCCGCTCCTCGCACTGCTGCCTTGCCATTAGTTCGGTGAGCATCCTCTTCCAATTTACATTGCTCATCCATTCTCATCTCATTTCCTCTGCCTGCTCCCTCTCACGATGCCAGGTGCAGAGGAGACAATAGAGGCTCTTCAAGCCGTCCTTAGTGAGGCCTAGGCGGCTCGTCGCAAAGCTGAGGATGACATGCAACAAAACCGTGAGGCACAGCAGGAATTAGCCACCACAGTAGCAACACTAGTCATAGAGCGCCTACGTACTGTCTCAGGCCTTGTCACTGTTCTTCATGCTGAGGACACTGCATCTACTGACTCTTCTGTGCCTCCAAGTGGTGGTGTCCCCAACTCTTCTTCCCCCGCTCCTTCAGCAACTGCTCTTGCTCGGGTCCTGCTCCCTGCAAGGCAGAAGGACTATGAGACACCACCACCGCAGTATACCTCCAAACTCACCTTCACTTCATGGGAAACACACTTTAGCGCGTGGGCTCAAGGTGAACTGTTGTGGGAGTACTACTCCCCTCCAAAGCCGCCCTTTGTTCCTCAGCCAGTTGAGACGGCCAGGGCCGTCTGCGCTCTCATCAATGCGGGACCCGAAAGCCTTTTGGACGACATCGGTACGTACAATGCAGATCCGACACGTGGCACACCTGCTGACCCTGTCGGTGCCTACGCTCTCATTCTTCACCGTAAGACTGTGACTAGGCATTCTGCCCAGAGTGCTCTGACTGTGCAGTTGAACACACTGCAGATGCGGGCTGATGAGACCGCGGACAAGTACTAGACGCGGAGTCTGCGCTGACTGCACGCCCTGGGCAAGGCCGCTCCTGGTCCTCTATATGCCTACTTGTCCATTGTTGCGGGTCTCATCCCTCAGCTCTCTGATCTCTACCTTCACGTCTCACAGGCAGAGCTTGAGCGTCTTGCTTCTGCTCTACTCCCTGCGGACGCTCCGCCAGGCATTGGACCCCTCTATGACTTCACTGCTTCGCGCCTAAGAGATTGGTGGAACAGTCTATAGAACAAACGCATGCATCGTGCTGCTCTCGCTGCAGTCACTACCTTCTCGTCTGCCTTTGTAGATGCCGCCTCATCGCCTTTAGTTTCCCCTTCTCCTGCCGTAGTCCACTCCACTCAAACTGCTTCTAGGGGAGGGGATGGTGGGCCCACTCGTGGGGGTGGCCGTGGTGGTGGTAAAGGGCGTGGGGGTGGCCAGGGTGGCAAGCCCTCCTCCGGCTACACCACCAGCACCGATGTCACCTGTTGGGGCTGTGGGGCTTCTGGTCACTCTGCACCCAAATGCCCTGCTCCACGTGATGACGTCCGTCTGGCCTCCTCCATGCGCGCCCATTGGGCGGGCACAGGCGTTACCTCCTCCTCAACAGTAGCAGCAGTGACGGTCGCATCTCCCTCATCTTCTTCCCCGGCCTCCGCACTCACCACCACCTCTGCTCTCCTTCAGCCGTCACTGACACCAGCCAGTCCTTGGGACTGGATCCCGCCCCCGTCCGGTCCTTCCTACTATGGTCCTCCGTCCTCACACTACGCCGCGCCCTCCCGGACACGTGATGACGGTCACGTCTCTGACCGCTCCTCCGATTACTCCTCCGACCGCTCCTCTGACCGCCGTGACAAGGAGCGTACTCTTCAGTAACGCTTGGCGGAGCTCCTTCACCTTCGCTCTCATGGAGGTGAGAGTGTGAGTAGCCCTTGTCGTGTATCTGTCTGTGAGTCTGACGCCAGCCTTTGTGGTGCTGCGTCTGGGGGTGTTTAGGGGGCCTTACCTGATGATTGTGATTGGATTGAGTAGTGGCAGTCTCACACGTTCCCCACTCATCTTGGTGTCTTCTCCTCTCTTTCCCTCCGTGGCACTGTCGCTGTCTATCTCGTCCTTCCCACCACTCGTGGGGCCCCTAGCCTCTAGATCATTGATTCTGGGGCCACCCATCACATCACATCCTGTCGCTCTTCGTTTGTCTCACTCGGCCTTGTCGGCTCTGTTCGTTCTGTGTGCACGGGCTCCGGCCAACTCCATCCTGTTCATGGTGTTGGTGTCGTTTTTTTTGTTGGCCCTGGCAGCACAGTCTATCTCCCTGACGTGCTGTATGTTCCTGACCTTGAGGATAGCCTGCTCTCTGTGACCACCCTTGAAGACCACAACATGGACTTCTCATCCAGCCGTGGCCTTGCCTCGATTTCACTGTGCTCGTTTGGCCGTGTTGTTCTGCGTGGAGTGCGCTGTGATCGCCTGTTTCGTGTTCCTCTCTCTTTACCCTCCTCTTCTGCTGCCTCTGCTCTTGTTCATGTGGCACCCTCCTTGTCTCCCGCTCACGCTGATCTCTTGCATCGTCGGCTCTGTCACATTCATACTACCGCCATCCAGCGTCTTCTCCGCCTCGGCTTGCTCCCGGCCTTAACCCCGCCACCTTTGTACCTCCTTGCTCCTTCACCTGTCTTGACCGTGCCAGTGGCAAGATGCACCGCTCTCCGTTCTCCACATCTGAATCCAGGTCATCTCACCCTCTTGACCTCTTCCATAGTGATGTTATGGGCCCCTTGCCCCATGAATTCCTTGGTGGCCTCGGTCGCTACGTTCTCATCTTGACGGATGACTTCTTACGGTACCGTTCGGCATTTGCTCTCCGCCACAAAAGTGATGTCATTGATGTCCTCAAAGCATGGCTTCCTCAAGCCGAACTTGCTTGTCTTCGTTCCCTTCGTATCTTTTGCAGTGACAGAGGGGGTGAGTTCTTTGGTCCTACCTCTCGCTTTCTTGAATCTCGTGGTGTTTGTCTTGAATCGTCTGCGCCCTACACACCGCAACAAAATTGCGCGTCTGAGCACTTGAATCGCACCCTTGCTGATGGGGTGCGCGCCCTTCTCTCCGCCTCTGGTCAGTCCCCGCTTTTTGCCTTTGAGGCCATGTCGTACATGAACCAGCAACCTGGTCTGGAACAGGGTTGCTCATGGTCCTCTTCCTCACACTGTGACCCCGTTTGAGTGCTGGACAGGTCAGCGAGCCGACCTCCGCCTTGCTCATGTGTGGGGGTTTCTCGCCTCTGTGTGGCTCTCTGCAGATCAACAGGATGGTAAGTTGTCTCTCTGTGGTCGCCTGTGCATGTTCCTCGGTGTCTCGCCCTTCTCCAAGGCGTGGTGCTTTTGGGATCCCTCCCGGAGTCGTGTCATTGAATCTTGTGACGCCTTGATCTTTGAACACTTATTTGAACGTGATGCTCCTTGCTTCGGCAGGTTCCTCTCTCCCCTGTGGGGTGTCTGATCTCCCCTCTGTGCATCCCTTGGTACCCTCCGTCTCCTCCGCTCCCATGGGGCCCTTTGCCTCCTCTACTCCTCCACCCCTGTCCAGCCCTGTGCCACCGGAGTCCACTGCCCCCGTGGTGTTTCCCTCTTCCTCTGTGTCTCCACCCTCTGGTTTCCCTGAACCCTCTGCCCGCTCGGACTTGCCTACTGCCTCTGAGCCCGTCTCTCTTCCCGCGTCCCCTGACCGCTCTGAGCATTCTACTCCCCCTGTCTCTCCTTCTCCTCCTGCCTCCGTGCACCCACGCTCCCCTACTCCTTCTCCTGCACCATCTTCACGGACCCAGTCCATCCCACCTGTCTCACCCTACACGCGTGTCGGTTGCCTCAGGGCCCTCCCTCAACCTGTGGTTTCTGGTGACCCTGGCCTCCGTGCTCTTGGTCTCACGACCTTTGGCTTGTCCGCGGCTGTCTCCATCGTGAATCCTAGCACTGCTCTTGGCTACTCCCTCGTTGAACAAGAGTTCCACTCAACTCTCTCTTTGTCTATAGCTGGGAATTTCGCCTCGTGCTTTGCTGCTGCTGGTCTCTCTTTCCTTCCGCATGAACCATTGACTGTGCAGGCGGCGCGCACAGCCACTGATTCCTCTTTATGGGAACAAGCCATGAAGGCTGAACTCGATGCCCTGTCAGAGCAGAGTGTGTATGAGCTCGTAGATCTACCACCAGACCGCAAAGTTGTTGTGGCCAAATGGGTGTACCGCCGCAAACTGAACCCAGACAACACCGTTGAGCGGTACAAGGCACGTCTCACTGCAAAGAGGTCCTCCCAAATCACTGGTGTTGACTTTGACAAGACGTTCGTACCAGTCGGTCGCTAAACAACTGCCAGGGCATTGCTCAGCCTAGTTGCACAGCATGATAAGGAGCTCGAGTAGATGGATGTCAACAATGCCTTCTTGCATGGCAAGTTGGATGAGGAAATTTACATGGTGCAGCCACCCGGTTTCTCCGATGGGACAAACCGAGTGGCGACTGCGTAAGGCACTCTATGGCCTCAAGCAGTCCCCACGCTGCTGGAACCAAGAGATCACTGTGACCTTGGAAAGAGGGGGCTTCCGAAGGAGTTCAATGGAACCTGCTCTGTTGCTCAGTGCCCCCACCAAACCGTTGGTTGCCATTCTGGTCTATGTTGATGATCTTCTCATTGCGTCTCCTGACGCTGCATCTGTTACTGCCGCCAAGTCCCTCCTGCAGGCAGCATGCAAAATGAAAGACCTTGGTCCGGCCCGTGTCTTCTTAGGCATAGAGCTAGAGCGTGACCGTACACGTTGCACTCTGCACGTGCACCAAGCTGCGCATGTTCACAGCTTGGGGGAGTGCTTTGGTCCGCTTCTCACTGCCATCCCCACAGTTTCCACGCCTATGACCCCCTCGAGCCAGTCCCTGCTGAAATCCTTGGACCTTTCAAAACTAGGGGAGACAGTGGATGTGACTCACTACCTTCGAGTCATTGGTTCTCTGATGTACCTTGCCACCACTACTCGTGCTGATGTTGCCTTTGTTGTCAAACTCCTGTCTCACTTCTCTCAATGTCCCCGTGAGTAGCATCTTGAGGCTACACTGTGAGTCATCGGTTATGCACTTTCCTCGCCCCGTGTCGGTCTTTACTTCCGTGCACAACCCTCACTTTTGGTTGACGGCTTCACTGACAGTGATTGGGCACATGACTCTGATGCACGTAGGAGAACATGGTATATCTTCATGGTTGGTGGAACCGTTGTTTCCTGGAAAAACAAGGGTGTGTTGCCCGCAACACAGCCGAGGCTGAGTATGTTGCTCTTGGCACAGGCGCGTGTGAGACTGTCTGGTTATGTCGCCTGTTGTAGCAATTGCGTGTCCCCATCCATTGCATCACTCTGCGCTGTGACAATCAAAGCACAAAGGACATTGCCGAGAACAGTGGCATGCATCACTCACGCACTAAGCAGATCAATGTTGAGCATCACTTCGTTCGTGAGTGCATTGCTGCTGGCATCGTCCTGGTTGCTGGGGTGGACACACATTCTCAGATAGCAGACTTTCTCACCAAAGCCCTCAGTCGAAATGTCTTCAAAAGTGCTGTTCATGCTGTTGGTCTCATCTGTCCCCATGACCCAGGTTGAGTTGCATAGTGGATCTCACATGTGTCTGTTCATCTCATCCTATTGTGACTTCATGTGTGTTGGGTTGTTTGCCTGTGGGTCATGGGGAAGTGTTGAAGTTCATTGGCCACTCACATCTCTATGCACTCTTGTCTCCCCCTCCATGCACATACATGTTCAGATTAGCTGACATGGCCTCACGTGGGGAGACATCATGCGAGCCTACCATGACTGGCGTCTCTGGCGGCATGACACGGCTGCTTCACCCAGGAGTGCCTTCTGGCACATGCATGGTCATTGCTCGACTCTCTATCTTTGCGGGAGATGCTAGGGCTCGTACATTCTCACTGTCGTGCCCTGCATCATGTATGCTTGCCTTGAGTGTTTCTGGGGAGCTGCATTTCCCGGATGCTGATCCTTAGGGGGCCACCGTGCCGGGTTCACCCGTGCATCGGTGAGTAGCCGCCGCTCGGTTTAATACCGAGCGGTCGGGCTCGACCCCCGGGTGGCGGCGTGTGCTTGCTCGGGCGTCTTGCTAACTGCGAGTGCACACTCACCGGTTGTTAAGTCTCGCTCGCTCTCCCCACTCTCACTTGTCTTGGTTTTGACCCGAGCTGTTAAGGCAAGCTTTTCCCGCATCCATGGCGTCCACTATGCTTTGTTGTGCCCTCGTGCTGCTCCACAAACACGTGCACTAGGAAGCTACTGTGTAACTTCAGCGCCATCATTAATTACCTGTGTAGATTTCGTCTAAAATGTTGTGTTGCAAGAACCCTTGGCCGTCATGCGGGTCTTGTAGAGATCCAAGACAACGTGAGAGTTCACCTTCTTGCAAAAGTCCCACTTGGCCTAAGTAGCACTCCGCCCAGGCGGGAGGTCGACAAGCTAGCAGACACCGTGCTCATGGATGGCTCTCAGTTCATCCTCACAAGGAGCACACCACAGCTCTACGTCCTCACCCCAGAGTGTCTCCTTCAACATGCCTGGATCAGGCGAGTCCCTCTCAGATCGGGCTAAATATGTTTTCACCCTGACTATTGACTTCACCTGGGCGTTGTGGGTCAATAGCCTCCAAAAGAGCGATGCCGCACTGACAGTTTGCCTCTTGTTGGTAAGGGATGAGGGCCAGTCTTGTCACAACCTTCACATGTCCACTCAGATGGTGGAAAGTTCTTAGGCGAGATGGACACACTCTTTTCTGAGCACCGTGTTTATCACTAGCTCTCAATCCCTGCTACACCACAGTAGAACGGTGTGTCTCAACACTACACTGTATAAGGAGGATGTGGTCTGCGCCATGCGATCGAATTACGGTTTTCTATAGTTCTTTGCATGTGAGCGCTTCTCCTACATGACGTGGGTCTGGAACCGTGTGCCACATGGTCCTGATCCAGACCATATCACACCGTACGGGATGTGGTTCACCCATCGCGTTGATCTGCATCTAGCTAGCTTTTGGGGGTCACTATCTTGCATCTGGTACACCAAGGACCAGGAGGGGTTGAAGGTTTTACCTCGTGATCGCATGTGTGCCTTCCTCGACATCTCCTTGCCGTTAGATGCCTCGCGCTTTTGGGACCCCGCTCGCCATCGCATTGTCAAGTCTCAAGACACTCTCTTCTTTGGAACTCTCACCTACCACGACCTCTCCAGCATTCTGTGGCTGGCTGCCAACCAGGTTCCCACATGTCTGGCTTCCCGACGGATGAGGGATTCTAGTCCCGCGGATGGGTCCGTCTGAGCCTCCTCACCTGTGGGTCGGTCTCCGATTGTAGACAATCTGGCCATCTTGGCTTTGGGTCCAACACCCTCGTCATTCCCCTCTAGCACACCTGATCCGTTGTTAACGGTACTCCCCTCCGGCACACCTCAAGCTGTCCCTGTGTCCGTTTCTTATGGCACACCTTATCCCATGCTTGTGACAGCATCTCCATCGTACCTCGCTCCCGTGCCTCAACTTGCTTCCCCTACGTGCGAGCCAGTACGTGTCCATCACCCTCTCCCCTTCCCTACAAGTCCACAGCCCCTGCGGTTGTGGCCCTCCCGCCCCCAAGGTGAGCACCTCATCATCGGGCTACTCTCAGAAGCCCGGTGGTCGTCTCCAACCACTAGCCTCTGCGGCTCAGCGGAAAACTGACTCGGCGCCCACACACCTGTCTCGTAGTTTTCAGAGTGGCAAGCGTGACACGAAGGCCCTTGGCCTGAGTGTCCAAGCAAACTACAGTGAGGTCCATCCAGCGTGTCTCGTCGGCCATGAGTTGGTCTATCGTGAGTTCTTTGTTTCTTACCATGTCGCAACTGATCCTGTCGTGGTGAAATTGTCTCTGGAGGCGTGCATTTTGGCCACCCTCGATGGCGTCTCATTCATGCACGTTGAAGGAGCTGAGGCCGCAGAACTGTGGCGTGTTGCTTGTGATGATGAGATGAGAGGCATCTGTGAGCTCGGTGTTTATGAGCTTGTCAACTTCCCGCCTGTACTGAAGGCTGTAAAGGCGAAGTGGGTTATTCGCATAAGGTGGAGTAATACTACGCACATGATTGCTACAAGGCCTGCTTTACAGCAAGGAATGATCACAGGTTGAGGTGTGGATTTCACTGAAAAGATCATACCCATCAATTGCATGACCACAACTCGTGCCTTGTAAGGGGTTGTTGCTCACCACGACTAGGAGGTACATCAAATGGATGTAACAACGCATCTTCCATGACACTCTAGAGGAGGAGATCTACATGGTCCAGCCACCAGGATTTGAGACAAGGTATGGCGCTGGCACAAGGTCTTAGTGTAGCCTGAAGTAGTCACCCCGTTGCTTGAAGCTCGAGATCACTGGACCACTAACACGTGCCGGATATGTCCAGAGTGATATCGACTCCTCCTTCTTTCTTAAAGGGACAGCTGAGAACTTCACCACCATCATAGTCTATGTGGATGACCTTCTGATCTTGTTTTCTTTATGGTGGCCGTGAAGGAGGCCAAGACAATACCTTCGACTACCTATACAATGAAAGACTAGGTCTCGCAACTACGTTCCTCGAGATGGAGATCGTATGTGATTATCAGTGGCGGACGCTCTTGCTGCATCAGGAACGTTATGCCCACGTTGTGGGGGAGCGTTTTTCTGACCTCCTTCGTGCAGCTTCCACAACCTCCAACCTTATCACACCTGAAGGGCAGTATACTGTTAAGGTAGATGATCAAGCACAGATAGGGGAGAAAAAGGTCGTGACCTTATACGTGTGCCTCATTCGCTCTTAGATGTACTTGGCCACGACCACACGGCCCGACATCACCTTCAACGTCAACCTCCTTGCACAATTCTTTTAGTGTCTTTGGGTTAGAGCCCTACATTTGGCTTTGCGAGTGGTGTGGTATGTGGTTTCCACACAGTACCTCAGACTCTGCTTTCGACGAAAGTTTTCGATGGTAACAGATGGCTGAAAAGAGAGTGAAGGGGCCTCGAGCCTAGGTGGACGCAGTCGGGCATGCTATGTGTTCCTCCTGGGTGGCACAGTTGTGTCATGGCGTAGCGGCAAGCATGGCTGCATTGCACGTAGCTCATTAGGAGTTGAGTATGTTGCATTGGGGGCTGGGGTTGCTGATGCGGTGTAGCTGAAGCGTCTGTTTAGTGCATTCCATTAATCTATGCTTTGCATTTTTTGTGTGCTTTGACAATTACAATGCTCTTGCCGTTGCAAAGAATTCTGGTGTGTTTCATGCACGCACAAAGCACATTGCTGTTGAGCATCATGTTGTGTGTGATCTTATGGAGCGAGAGGTGATCTCCGTCATATGGGTGGGCATGGACGTGCAGCGGGTTGACTTTTTGGCCAAGGCACAGGCGTGCGGAAATTTCATGGTGGCTATTCTTTATGACGGGCTTCGCCCCTTGCCTGAGGGTGGCTGAGAGTGGGATGTGGGAGTATGGATTGTTGAGGTTCTTGCTGCACACCTGTGTCAGTTGTGCATGTGTATGCATAGCCGTCCATTGGGTCATGGGCGAGTGTTGTGATGTGAGCCGTCCGCGTCTATCTGTACAGCTTACTGTGACCACTTGGTCCTATCCGTGCTCGTGCTGATCCGTTATGTGGACCCAGCTGGCGTCGAAGTACTGAAGGATGGTGATTCCACCAAGCTGCCACACAGCTGCCACATCGTCTGGATGCTTGCTGGGGTGTTTCGCACCAACCCCTTGAAGGGGCCTTTGAGGCGGAGTTGGGTGATCTCAAGACCAAGGAGGTAACCATAAAGCTAGTTCACAAGGAGATAATTTATCACTCGCATGGTTAATGCATTAAGGCTGCTGCATTTGTGAGCTACACTTACGCATACCCGAGGTTCGGTGGCCATGAAAGAGCCGGCCGTGTGCTACCGCAGAAGTGAGGTTGCATATGTTGCCATTGTGGATCTACCAGTCACCTCTTTAAAAATCACACACTGTGGAAGGAAATGCGTGGAAGGTGACTGGTGGATCCACCAGTCTCCTTCAAAATCCTCACGGAATCTGCAGGCAACAAGTGCCTCTTACATAATCATCCCTCTCACCGTAAGTGTGAAGTAGAAAGTACCTCATGTGTGGTATGAGGCCTCGCGTGCCTCTGGACACCTCACTCCACAGTGAGTGGTTTGAGGTGTTGAAAGCATCCATCACCAGATGCGCACTTCGGGGATGATAAGAATTTTTTTGCGGTGGGAGATGGCATGATTTGTGTTGTGGAGGTAATTGGAGGGTACATGAGGAACGTGAATCTCATCAACGGGTTTTATGCATCACAGTTCTAGAAATTCCTCGTCTTAGTTTGTGGGTCGGTCTATTCCTGTTTGTGCACAGTTGATAGTGACCACTAAGCTGCTTCCATGCTCTTACAGGTCCCTGATGCTGATGCTCCTGGCACTGATGTGTTGGAGCACTAGGAGTGAGTTGTAGCATCTGAGGCATGCATGGTTGCCTATCCACCGGCAGTTTCCAGAAGGCTCCGGTGACATGCAAGATCCTTGCTGTGGTCTCTGTACTATTTTATGTACCTCGTAGAGTTTTGTTGGGGAATTGGATGATGGCCCCGATTTCTTTCATGTCTTGCTTGGCAGCCAATAGTAAATGCTTTGAACCCATGGATGTGTGGATCCATTACATAGAGCTGGTCATTATTCATTCACAAAACCAGACACCACTTACGTCGTAGAAATGTGCACCAAAATCAGCCCAAAACAGAGTTTTATGGGTGGTTTCTAATCTGCTGACCTGGAGCGGCACGCCGCACACTTCACGCGCCGGCTGCACCTACTTAGGCTTTGAGTCTATGAGTTCCTCTCCCCCTCTCTCTCTCTCTCTCTCTCTCTCTCTCTCTCTCTCTCTCTGT
>SZWC01005302.1:55927-67873 GCA_023375785.1 Penium margaritaceum
CCCTCTCTCTCTCTCTCTCTCTCTCTCTCTCTATCTCTGTGTGATTTATTTCATTGAGACTGTGTCGTTCCTAGCCCGATCCTTTCTGTTCACATGCTTGCTTTGCATAAATACATGCCTGTTGACTAGGTTAGTGTTTCTTGATCCGCAGGAGACACACTAAGAAGCTTCTTTTAAGCTTCTCCTGGTGTCAGAGCAGTAAAAATCCCTTCCTAAGATTCAAAGAAGAGACGTATCTACAGCAGTAGAGGTGAGAGTAACACCTGCAGCTGAGGTCCTGGGAGGGCCCACCCATGCCAAGGCGACCTTTAGCAGCCAACACCAACGACAGCAGCTTGCGGCTGCAATTACCTGGACCAGTATGCATGCAGTGACTGCACGCAAAATCAGCATGCACGACAGCTGCGCAGACAGAATCTGCACCTGTTGCAGAAGTAAAAACAGCCATGGTGGCAGCCTTGACCGTTGCGGCAGCCACGGCGGCAGCCGCTGCTGTCATTGCGGCTGCCGTGAAAGCCACAGCTGCCACAGCGGCCGCAGCAGCAGTGGTTGACGCAGCCGTGATGGCGGCAGCGATGGCGTTAGCATTGGAAACAGCGGCGACAATGGCAGCAATGGAAGCAGTAGCAGCAATAGTGCCAGTTGCAGCAGCAACCCATTCATACGACATATTTCCATTTGAATGTGTTACATCTGGAAGGCAAAAAACTAATCTATAATAACATAACAACTTAATTTAAGATTCCATGAAGACAATTCTTTCCCAAAAAGAAACAATTATTGTACTTCAACCGTAGTTACAGGTATGCGGACTGTTTACAAGGGCTTGCTGCTTACAATGAAACCCTTCACCTCACAGATTTGACGGTTCTTCAGAACTTGTTCAGCACCAGGAGGCTGTACAATCTTTCATCTGGTTTCCACCAACACAGCAAGTTTCTGTTAAAATACTCCAGTCCAGTTCAGAAAATGCCGTCCTGCTATGATGTGTTGAAACTTGGAGGCAAAAGATGGATTTTTGATAACATTAAAGCAAAGAACAGAATAGAAATGACATGGTGGAACAAATCACTGCGATTATTTCAATGTATCATGAATATTCCACCAAAATGGCACGCTTCTGCAAGTACAGGAGAATCTGAAAAGGCGTGACCATCATTCTGCGACCGTAGTGACATGTATGATGACCTTCCACAAGGAGATATTGCCGTCGCATCATCAATTTTGCATAGAGAAAACCATTTCATACGAGGAAAAAGTCCAACAGGCAGTTAGTTTTTGACTAGAAAAATGACAATTTTGTACAATACTGCGACCTGCGCCAGTGGAGGTGTCACTCCACTAACACTGTGCAACACGACTGAGAATGAAGAGAGCTTCACAATGCAAGTTGAATCACTAAAAACGGTGAAGTGTGGAGGAAGAATAAAACAAAAATGTCATGGCCACAACTAAAAGGTTTCGACACCAAGTGTCGAGAGTGAACAGAAATGAGTGGCAGGGAGCGAAGCACGAATTTCGTGCTTCACTCGTCACTCGGCCGGGCAGCGAGGCCTGCCGGCCGAGCGAGCTCGCTCTCGCTAGTCGAGGGCGAATCTCGCCCCTAGACCGAATTCTCGGTCAACTGCCCACACGGGCTTTCCTAGCCTACGTCATGCAAGAATCAAGGACTAGTCTAGGTCTCTTTGCAAAACCATCAAGTATATCCCTACAGAGTCAAAGCCTTATCTAGGTTTGGTAACAACTAGTGCCCATGTGAACGAATGGAGCATGGGCATGCGACTGAGCTGGAGCCGAGGCACGTGAGTCACGAGCGGCAGCATATGGAGGGTGCTGCGCCTGATGCGTGTGAGGCACGAGCTCATCATGCGTCGTCTCCAGTCTCATGGTCGGCATGCCCTGCGCACTCACATCCACATAAAATCAGGATGTGTACACGGATTAACACGCCCCCTTGGATGTGAGTGCCGTAGGCATGTAGCCAAGTTGGTGCAGTTGAGAGGTAAGGTTTGATGAGGAAAGTGCTTTGGTGAGGAAGTCTGCCAACTGAGCTTCGCCCGCAATGGGGCACACCTGAACAACCCCTGCTTCAACTGCTTCTCGCACAAAGTGATGCTCAACGGCGATATGCTTAGTGTGTGGGTGCAGTACACAGTCATTCTCAGCAATCCGTCGTACTGCTGAGCTATCACTGTACAATGGTGTGGCATGCGCAGTCAAGCCCAATTCTTCAAGCAACCGTCCCAGCCATATCCCCTCGCATGCAGCCTCACCCAATGCCATGTATTCAGCTTCAGCCACACTACGTGCCACACACGACTGTTTTGCACTCCTCCATGAAACTGCCATACCCCACACACGGAAAACATACCCCCCTCAACTGAGTGCAACACGATTGCGGGCATAGTCACTGTCACAATACCCGTCCAAGAGAGGTGCTGAGGAGGGAGAGATGACCAGACCGACATCGGCAGTGTCCAACACATAACGGAGAAATTTCAGCAAGGCCTTGTGATGCGCACTGCGTGGTTGCTGACTGAACTGGGCCAAGGTGTTCACAACGCATGCAATGTCAAGTCGTGTTGTGGATGCCAAGTAGGAGAGACTTCCTGTGATCTGTCGGTAGAGTGTTGGGTCACTGTCAGGTCCGTAATCTGTGGTGCGTGTGTCAAGCAAATGTGCATAGACATCAGGGCTCATGGGTGACTGTTTCCGTGGAAAGTGTTGCACGAGATGATGAAAGCGTGCAGTCAGATGGGCAACAAAGCGTCCTTGATGCAGGGTCAGTGTGCGTGCGGTCCTGTCTCGTGTGATGGTCATGCCCAAGAAGCTGTGCGCTTCACCAAGGTCAGTCATGCGGTAGTGGGAGGTGAGCAGTGACTTTGTTTGTGAGATGAGCGGGAGTGAAGGGGAAAGGATCAACAGATCATCCACATAGACAAGCAATGCAACAGGCTCTGTACCCTGCCACCGCAGGAACAGAGAGGGATCAGAGATGCTTTGGGAGAATCCGCCGCGTTCCAGAGTACGTCAGATCTCTTTGTTCCAACACCTGGGAGCTTGCTTCAATCCATACAGTGCTTTCAACAACAGCCATACACGATCAGTTCCATCCTCAAACCCTTCTGGTTGTTTCACATACAGTTCCTCCTGAAGAGGACCATTCAAGAAAGCATTTTTCACATCTATTTGATGTATTTCCCAATCGTCATGTGCCGCCACAGCCAGCAAGGTACGGCTGGTGCCATACTTGCCGACTGAGGCGTACGTATCTGTAAAGTATTGTCCGGGGATTTGATGAAAACCTTTGGCAACCAGACGAGCCTTGTATTTCTCAATCATGCCTGCCAGATTTCTCTTGAGTTTGAACACCCACTTTAGATCAATTTCTTTTCTTCCTGGTGGCAATGGCACGAGCTGATACACATCATGTTCCAACAGTGCATTCAACTCAGCCACCATAGCGTTTTCCCACTGTGTTGCGTCCGGTCGATCCCTTGCTTCTGTCAGTGTGAGAGGTTCTACAGCTGTGGTTTCTACAGGGGCAGGCCCCTCCATGTGGTAGAACCGTTTGTAATCCACACGTGCCAAGTTACGTGCAGACCGACGAACAGGCTCAGTGACTGCTGGACGAACCTTGACCACACTTTCCAATGGTGGGACTGGTGCCAAGCCAGGTGGTGAGGGTGTTGTGTATGATGCTGTGCTAGCCAGGTCAGTTGGTGTCAACAGATCTGTGGGGACTGGGGATGCCACAGGTGCACCATACGACTGTTGTGCAACAGGTGAGGTGTGACACACGGGACGTTGTACAAAGACAGGGACACTCACATATTCCGGGTAATGGTGTGGAGATGGAATTTGCGGGGCATGTCGTAGGGTACGAAACGTCTTGTATGGCATGTGCTCTAGGAAGGATGCATCTCAACTTTCAATGAAACTGTGATTGGTGGGGTCCCAGAATCTCCATGCCTTGGAGGCATGGGATAATCCTACAAACACACACCATCTGCCTCGTGGACTGAGTTTGTGATTTCTTTGAGGCTGAGCGAAGTACACACACGCCATGGTTCCCCAGACCCGTGCCGGTCTCAGGTCGGCCTTCTCTAGAAACCAGCGCTCCCAGGGCATCACTGATTTGGGCAGTGGACCCTGAGAGATGCAGTTCCAAACCCATGTTACATATTTTATTGCCTCTTCCCAAAACCCAAAGGACAGACCGGACTCGCCAAGAAGGGTACGCAAGGCATCTCCCAAGGTCCTATGCCATCTCTCTGCAACCCCATTTTGTTGGGGCGTGTAGGGAGCAGTGTTCTGATGCTCTATGCCTCTTGCCTTGAGTTCAGAGGCAAGAGATCCAAGGAATTTGCCGCCTCTGTCCGTGTGCAACTTCAGCAATCTTTGATTCGTTTGACGTTCCGCCTGCTGAATATTTTTGCCCCTTGTTCAAGTATTGAACGACGGATCAGGAATGCTCTACCCCTTGTGGAGGTATGACCCCTGGATTTGTTGTAGGGTGACTCAACTATGCTCTCTTTCGTGTGAGATATGACCTGTGAGTACACCATGTAGGTGAGTGGTTAACTTGGCCATTTTGTAAGTGAGAGATCATGAGTTCGATCCTGGCTCCATGCACATCTTGGTTGTTTTGGAAGCTTCCAAGAAAGAAAGTCCATTGCTTCTGGGAAGCAACACGGCTGATCAGTCACCTTGGCACAAGGATGCTTATGTGTCAAGCCCACAGCGCAAGTCCCTTGGTGATGTGGCAGGGTCAGGCCAGTTCTCAGGAATGTGCTTTTGAGTTCTAGGACTGGACAGCCAGCTATAAAAGGAATTGTCTTGCATGCTGATCAATTAACCCTTGCTTGATGCTCTCTTGCGTATTGACGACTTGAGCTCTTCTTGAGATGTAATGCTAAGGCGTTAGTACTCTTGAATGTGAAGTGTATGCCTGATTAAGTTTGGGATGCATGACACATGTCAACAAAGGAAGAAGGCCTAAAAAACTTTGTGAGCTTTTCGGTTTCGCGGCTTCTCTGCCAGAGGTGGTTAGCTCAGTAGCTAACACCGCCAGGGCTATCCATTCAACAATCGCACGCTGAGCATCAGCTTTTGTTTTCAACAAGAAGGCCCAGCGAAAATGACTGTAATCGTCAGTCAGGGTCAAAACATACACTGAGCCATACTGCACGGATGGCATGGGCATGGGCCCAGTGACATCGGCGTGCACCAGCGCGAGAGGAGAAGTGCTCTCCCTCTCCAAGGTGGGGAAATTCTGTCTGTGTGATTTTCCTTCATGACACTCAAGACATGCTCCTGGTTTCAGACCATGCTGACAGTCAGTGGGCAGGAGTCCGTGTGCAGGAGTGTGCTTCATGAGGTCAGCAACCAGTGCCGTGTTGATGTGTGCGAGACGACGGTGAATGAGATCAGTGTGTTTTGCGTCAACTGTGGTTGTGACATGTGCTTGTGCTCGGACTGTGGGCACAGGGGGAAAGAGAGTGATTCTGTACAGCATGTCATCGTGCAATGGTCCATCTGCCAGCAAGGACCCAGAGGCATCAAAAAGCATGCATCGTTGCTTTTGAGTTATCGCGGACACATTCGATTGCCTGTCTAGCTTTCCTCCCGACAACAGATTCACCTTCAGCTTGGGAACATACAACACACCAGTCAGCCACAGTACCCCCCCTGGCACCTGAAGAGCCATAGTCTCCACACCTTCAACAGCAAGCACCTCTCCCGACCCAGTTTTCACCCCTTCAACATCATGTGTGGAATACAATGACGTAAAGAACTGGCGATGAGGTGACATGTGATGGGACGAAGCTGTGTATCATCGGCTACATCATCGGCTGCATAGTCGGCTGGAGCTGAGGTGGTCCAAATGTGGCTGCAGCTGTCGGTGTGGGCGCACGTGGCCCAAGGTGACTGGGTGCTCCCCATGTGGGAGGGGACAGTGGTCCCATGGTAGGTGGACGCAACTGCTGCTGATAGGGCTACTGCTGATACTGCTGCTACTGTGGGTTCATGATGCGCTGCAGCACGGGACAGGCACGCCAGTAGTCACCGGGCTGACAACAATAGTTGCAGGTACAGGTGCCAGTGTCTCGTCCACGTCCGCGACCTCTACCGCTCTGGCCACTACGTCCGCCTCCACCACTGTACCCTCCCTGCCTGGTTATGGCATGAAGAGCCCCAGGCATCTGATGTGTGAAGGCAGTGGCAGTGGAAGTGCCAGCCTCTCGATCCTCACCTCGGAGGATGTCCTCGTAGTTCCTTAATTCTTCGAACACCGTTGACAGGTCAGTGCTCTCAATGTCTGCAACGCGAAGGCGTCGCAGCAGGTCACGACGAAACTCCTTGTATGGCTCACCAAGGTGGAGCAGCACTGGATCCAGCCACTCCAGAACGGTGCATGAAGCACCCAGTCCAAGAATCCGGCGNTCTGATGTGTGAAGGCAGTGGTAGTGGAAGTGCCCGCCTCTCAATCCTCACCTCGGAGGATGTCCTCGTAGTTCCTTAATTCTTCGAACACCGTTGACAGGTCAGTGCTCTCAATGTCTGCAACGCGAAGGCGTCGCAGCAGGTCACGACGAAACTCCTTGTATGGCTCACCAAGGTGGAGCAGCACTGGATCCAGCCACTCCAGAATGGTGCATGAAGCACCCAGTCCAAGAATCCGGCGTCTGATGTCCATCGTCGCATCCCAGTACTCGGCAATAGGCGCATCGGGCTTTGGGTAAAGACGACGAAGCTTGTCACGCAGCATGATAACCAGTGCCATTCCCTGCTCCTCCTTGCGCGTCACTAGGTGCTGCCACGCCTTGGAAGGACGGGGAGCTCCACTGCGAGGGTTTGTTGGATCCTCTCCTCGCCCGCCATACCAAAAGTGACGAACGGCGTAAGCCTGGTCTTCGGGAAGAGCGCGCGTCAAAGCATTGAAGGCACGGAGGAGGGTACGGTTGTCTACCTCCTCCGGCGGTGGGTTGAGGTATAGTTCCTCGAGTCCATGCTCGGCCGCCCACGCGAGGAACACGTGTTTCCATGCAAGGAAATTGCGTGTTCCTAGAAGTGGGGGCATCAGGTCCCTGTGAAGTGCAATCTTGTTAAGGTCACTCCATGTGACAGCCGCTGCCGAGGTAGCCGTGTTTGCACTCCCACCACCCCCGTTACTCCGCCTCGCGGACCCTTCACCACTCATGGTGACCTTGGTCCTGCCTACTCCTCTCAGCTTAGTACGCAAGGCGTCTGCGCCCCCTTGCCCTGGACTGTGCGCGGCTCCTTACGGGGACCACCGATGGCCACGTGGCCCGTGGTGTCCACCCTTGTCGCCGCTTCCTCTCCTTTGCACCTTCCTTTGGCCTCGCAGGTCCTAGGTGCCTTCTCTACCTCCTTCCTGGTTTTGCGACCTGCCCTGTTCCAATCGCGCACGTCCCTGACTTGCTAGATCGCCGAAAACGCATTTTTTGCCTCTTGCGGCCGTTTTGGACGATTCAGAAATTCCCCTTTGCTCCCATAACCGCAGGCCGACGGACCTGCTTTGATACCATGAGAATGAAGAGAGCTTCACAATGCAAGTTGAATCACTAAAAACGGTGAAGTGTGGAGGAAGAATAAAACAAAACTGTCATGGCCACAACTAAAAGGTTTCGACACCAAGTGTTGAGAGTGAACAGAAACGAGGGGCAGGGAACGAAGCACGAATTTCGTGCTTTGCTCGTCGCTCGGCCGGGCAGCGAGGCCTGCCGGCCGAGCGAGCTCGCTCTCGCTAGTCGAGGGCAAATTTCGCCCCTAGACCGAATTCTCGGTCAACTGCCCACACGGGCTTTCCTAGCCTACGTCATGCAAGAATCAAGGACTAGTCTAGGTCTTTTTGCAAAACCATCAAGTATATCCCTACAGAGTCAAAGCCTAATCTAGGTTTGGTAACACCTAGTGCCCATGTGAACGAATGGAGCATGGGCATGCGACTGAGCTGGAGCCGAGGCACGTGAGTCACGAGCGGCAGCATATGGAGGGTGCTGCGCCTGATGCGTGTGAAGCACGAGCTCATCATGCGTCGTCTCCAGTCNCATGCAAGAATCAAGGACTAGTCTAGGTCTCTTTGCAAAACCATCAAGTATATCCCTACAGAGTCAAAGCCTAATCTAGGTTTGGTAACACCTAGTGCCCATGTGAACGAATGGAGCATGGGCATGCGACTGAGCTGGAGCCGAGGCACGTGAGTCACGAGCGGCAGCATATGGAGGGTGCTGCGCCTGATGCGTGTGAGGCACGAGCTCATCATGCGTCGTCTCCAGTCTCATGGTCAGCATGCACTGCGAACTCACATCCACAAAAAAGCAGGATATGTACATGGATTAACAACGACTTGCGGCCCCTTATTCTGACCACCACTACCCCTGTGCCAATCGTGCAACCAACACCCCTGTTTCCGTGTGTGAAAAATCCCGTCCGGTTCCAAGTCCTGTTTCCAGCTCCATGCTTGCCCAGATTACAAGCTGTAAATCATGTTGTATGGAGTTTGCTGTGCCGTGATGCATGGTGCATTCTGTTGCCTGCTCCCCCAGACGGTTTCCCCGTTCGCACATCTGGAGTCACTGTACCACCCCACCCTGCCCCACTCCAATTGCTGTTACATCTGACACCCTTCTTATTTTCTCCTTAAAATGCACCAGTGGCTGCAGCTCCCCTTGTGCTACGTAGTGAAATTTATGCCACCTCATTCTGACCACCACAGCCTATGTGCTGTTCGCTGGACCACCACTCCTGTTTTCATGTCCGGCAAATCACATCTGGTTCCGACTGCAATATCCAACTCCCATCCATCTCCAAGTGTGAGCCGCAAATCACCTCATGGAGGGTTTTCTGTGCATTACTTGGTGGTGCATACTGTTTCTTGTTCTTCTTGACAAATTCCCTGTGCATGTGTCCAGAGTTGCCAAAACATCCCACCCTGCCCCGCTCTGATTGCTGTCATTTCGAAGCGCTCCTTTCTTATTTCTAGGGAAATTCACCATTTTTCTCTGGCTCCCCTAATACTACACAGAACAATTTACGAGTCCTTATCCGGACCACCACAGCACCCTGCCGCTTCCCTGACCACCAACCCACTTTCTATGTGCGGCAAATAGAGTCCGGCTCCAATTTCCGTATCCAGCTTCCTGCTTACCCAAATGAAAAGAACATTTGAGCTTCTTCTCTATGCCCAGGTATAACTATCAGAAAAACAAAGTTCTTGTAGTGCATCTCCACTCGGCTTCCCTTTGCCGTGTCCTCCTCATTTTGTAAAAGTAATGTCACTACTCTCGCACAACAAGAAAATCCAAGCGACAAATGTGAGTATGTTGCCATCTCTTGCTGACCTCCACGGCGAGATTTTCTGTGTTCATGAGTATTGCAGCAATGAGTTCCTTCTGGGTGCTTATGAGAATTTGTGGACTTCTCCGGATGGACCACCGCACTTCCAAAATATGTTTCACCAAATTTAGGAGACTCTTGGCCAAGCAAGAGAATCAGCCTACAAGAAAACCATCAATAAGGCCAGGGTGGGACCTCACCTGTGGCAAAATGTACTTGAAAAAGAGTGGGCCCTTGCGTCTCCAGCCTCTGCAGCACTCTCATGCCTCCCACAATGCCTCCTATCTACCTGTGCCCAATCTTGCAACACACATTGAAGTCTTGCAGGATAAACTTTGTCAGTTCTCCTCCCTCATACACTCTTTCACCAATCCGTTGCAAAAGGACTTCCTGGACTTGAAGAGGAAATCGGATTTTCTGCCCACCCTCCCCCCTCCCCTGCAAGAGATGCGAAATAAAACTCCACATTGGTTTAACAAGTCAGACAAGGAATCCATGACCGCATCATCCACCTTAGCCTTATTCAGCCACAACTACTCCTTTACCCTGATTAACTTCATCTCAGGTGGACCAAAATCCTCCATCTATGCAGCGTAAGGCCACCACGAGGTATGTGTGGCATCAATTTCCACTAACCCCTCACCAAACGCATCCTTGTGGGAGTTGTTGATGTCAAAGGAGGTTCCAAATTAAGGGCTTCAATAGCCATAGTCAAACACATCAAAAAGGGGCTGAGACGGAGGCAAAGGGTTTGTGGATCTCGAGGGGTTCGTCACCGGATTGGCCGTTGGGTTCATCGGCGTTGCACCAATCGTGAAAGTTGTCGCTGCCGCCTGGCTCACCTGGAGAGTGTTGTCGTTTGCGTGCTGCTGATCCGCCATCGTCGGAGTACTCACTGGGATCTGCTGCTCGTCACCGGGTGCACTCGATTGGTTCGTCATTGTCATCGTGATGTCTGCAATCTGCTGAACGGTGGAGATGCGTCGAGGACTTGTGCAAGGTTGGCGCCAGGTCGTTTGTGTTGGTTGCCCCCCCAGCACCGCTGCCCTCTGATACCAAGTGTTATGCCGAGCAGAACATAGATGGTTCAAAGCGATGAGGTATGGGACAAAAGACGATTTAGGTGTTTGGGACAAATGGATGATTTGTATTAAGCACTAAGTTTACTTCAATGACAAGTGTCAACTTTGTTGAGCACATACATACAATGCAGAGAATGAGAATGAGGCATAAGTCGGGACTTTGGCATTTGAGCCGAGCAACGTGTGTGAGGTTGTGCTGTGAGTGGTGGATTCAAGAAGTGCCCGCCGAGAAGTCAGGTGGCTTTGAGTCTATTGCGATGCTTCTTTACAAAAGTCAATCATTGTTGAGAAATCGACCGAACGACATGGAAACATCGATATGGTTCGCAATACGTTTGTTGACCATTCTGGAAAGTGGTCGAAGGTGTCAGATACTTCTGGAATGGAACACTGGAAGTCAGGGCAGGTGGCCAAAATGCCCTCGGCCAAACGGCATATAAATCCTGAAGTTGCCGTGCGGTGGGCTATGAATGTAAGAACAAAAACACCCACTTGCGAGTTTCAGTGACTCGTGTACATCAGGGACGTAATAGCTTGGACAGTAATTTGATCGAAGCTCGAAGCGCTCATACATGGTGCAGACCCTCGGTTCGACGAAAGCAACATTTAGAACCAATCACCCCAAATTCATACACTCCTCAAATAGTGCACACCACACTTAGCACTTATACATAGGAACCTTCCTTGTAATTTTCTTACATGCAATTCGTATAGGATGGAATGTGGCAAGTACCTTCCAAAACAACAAACATCAGTACATCCATACACACTTCATAGAAAAGCATCTCAACATCATTATCATTTCCAAGAAGCTTCATTCATTTTCGTAAGTTATATTTAAACGTACAAAACATTTTAAACATTTTAAACATACAATAATGCCAAGCTTCCTTTCATAATGCATTCTAAAAAGAGTATATAAACAACACTTTGTGTATTTCGTGAAAGTGTTGTAAATATCTCCTCTGGAAGGCCGGTCTATATGGGGATAAATGCTCAAATATACATCCAACATAATTTTGATTCTTTTCTAGGCCAAAAAAGATGAATTAGAAGTTTTACGAGTCAAACACGTCTAGAGTACCTATTGCTGGGTTTGTTTGTGCGTATTGGGCTCCGTAGGACTTATTGTCATGGATCTCTGTTTTAAAACTCGTGTCTCAAGGCAGACTGAGAGAATCGGTAACCTCTGACCTATTTCTTAGGTTCGCTCCCCGCCCCCTCCACCTCCCCTCCTGCTAACCTCAACCGCATCCCCCATCCTTGACCCCACGCAGTGTACGTGGGGAGTGTATGAGACCGCACAAGTTTGTTTGCAGGCAAATTCGGCGTCAGTGTACATTAGTGCGTCCTCGCTGTTTTATGTAGGACATGTCCAAGAAGGTTCGTCGGTCGCACTTGTGTAAAATATGCTTCCGACACGCATTAAAAATAGTACACTTCCATATGCAATCACGGCATACACTTCTGTGGATAAAGAGGGAGGGTGGGGGGGGGGGGG
>SZWC01005302.1:79142-87112 GCA_023375785.1 Penium margaritaceum
TTTTTTAAAAGGTACTTGATAGAAAACTCAAGAAGATTTAGGCAAGCTGAATCTTGAAACAACATAATTGGCAAGTCCAATGCAGAAAACAAACAATCACAGTCCCTCACAGATTTAAAAGGCATTTTTGTACTAGCTATGGGTCTTGTCATGCACTCAAGGCCATGTGCATCATGGCGAAGGCTACGGCAAGCATGAAAGGCACCCACAGAAGCCATGCTCCCAGCATCCTCGCAGCAATGGCAGCTTTCACGTCTGTGGCTGCGACCAAAGGTGGTGGTGGAGGCGAAGGTGGAGGCGAAGGGGAAACAGTGGTGTCCACAAGATCTCTGATGTTTACAGATTCACCTGCATAAATACCATGGTTGCATAACATCTAGAAGTTCGCTGAAAAATATGTTCACACTTCAAGCTAAAGTGATAATTAAGCCTAGTATGAAAGGGATCTACACTTGTAGTGATGAATACATGGTAGATGAATATCTAGATAACCCGGCATGATGCAAGTAGGCTTCAGAATGTGGACTGAAGGACTCTTGAGAACAAGATGAAGAGTAACGAGAATGATTAAGTCACAAAATGGGATGCAGGCGGAGAAGAAATAGGAGCAGGTCAAAGTAAATGGGAGAGGAACAACCGCAGGACAAAATTTTCAGTTCTAGGTATACGTCACAGTCAAATAAGGATTTCCGCTTATTTCTCGGAAGACGTCCACTGAAATCAAGTTGAACAGGAGAAGCTCTGTGTACATATCCATCATCATGAGGTTCAGGATCCCAGGGAGATCTTGTGACATTACAGTGCAGGAACAAGGATCATAATGGTCAGGAGTACTGTGGGGTTGCACTTCATAGGTGTTGTTGGTCAAGGCACGAAACAAGGCACTCACAGTTTTCCTCGTCTTTCCACCAGATTTTTGCATCGTTAGCGTGCAGGAGGTACAGGCGCCCACGCATCCACATGTCTGAAGGTTTGCAAACAAGATTGAAAATGGGACGATAAGAAAAGGAATGACAAAGTAGAGGCAAGAGATAGGGGTCTGAAAGAAAAGTTAGTATTATATAAGTATAAAAACGGCTTCCTTCATACGGAACAAGCAGTGCTGAACATAAAGTCCACTTTTTGCAAGCTTTCAGAAGGGGATATATATCCTCTCTGCATTTTCTGTGGAAAAGGTATGAAGAACACAAAAACACATACAACACATGTACAGCTACCCACACGCCCACACACAAACACACCCACACAAACCCACACACACCCATACCCATACCACAGACAAACAAAACTTGCACACACAAACTGCAAACTCATGGGGGGGGGGGGGGGGGGGGGGGGGGGGGGGAGGGAGGCAGGGAAAGAGAGGGAGAGAGGGAGGCAGGGAGAGAGAGAGAGAGGGGGAGGCAGGGAGAGAGAGGGAGAGAGGGAGGCAGGGAGAGAGAGAGAGAGGGGGAGGCAGGGAGAGAGAGGGAGAGAGGGAGGCAGGGAGAGAGAGAGAGAGGGGGAGGCAGGGAGAGAGAGGGAGAGAGGGAGGCAGGGAGAGAGAGAGAGAGGGGGAGGCAGGGAGAGAGAGGGAGAGAGGGAGGCAGGGAGAGAGAGAGAGAGGGGGAGGCAGGGAGAGAGAGGGAGAGAGGGAGGCAGGGAGAGAGAGAGAGAGGGGGAGGCAGGGAGAGAGAGGGAGAGAGGGAGGCAGGGAGAGAGAGAGAGAGGGGGAGGCAGGGAGAGAGAGGGAGAGAGGGAGGCAGGGAGAGAGAGAGAGAGGGGGAGGCAGGGAGAGAGAGGGAGAGAGGGAGGCAGGGAGAGAGAGAGAGAGGGGGAGGCAGGGAGAGAGAGGGAGAGAGGGAGGCAGGGAGAGAGAGAGAGAGGGGGAGGCAGGGAGAGAGAGGGAGAGAGGGAGGCAGGGAGAGAGAGAGAGAGGGGGAGGCAGGGAGAGAGAGGGAGAGAGGGAGGCAGGGAGAGAGAGAGAGAGGGGGAGGCAGGGAGAGAGAGGGAGAGAGGGAGGCAGGGAGAGAGAGAGAGAGGGGGAGGCAGGGAGAGAGAGGGAGAGAGGGAGGCAGGGAGAGAGAGAGAGAGGGGGAGGCAGGGAGAGAGAGGGAGAGAGGGAGGCAGGGAGAGAGAGAGAGAGGGGGAGGCAGGGAGAGAGAGGGAGAGAGGGAGGCAGGGAGAGAGAGAGAGAGGGGGAGGCAGGGAGAGAGAGGGAGAGAGGGAGGCAGGGAGAGAGAGAGAGAGGGGGAGGCAGGGAGAGAGAGGGAGAGAGGGAGGCAGGGAGAGAGAGAGAGAGGGGGAGGCAGGGAGAGAGAGGGAGAGAGGGAGGCAGGGAGAGAGAGAGAGAGGGGGAGGCAGGGAGAGAGAGGGAGAGAGGGAGGCAGGGAGAGAGAGAGAGAGGGGGAGGCAGGGAGAGAGAGGGAGAGAGGGAGGCAGGGAGAGAGAAGGTGGCAGGGAGAGATAGTGAGAGAGGGGGAGAGATAGTGAGAGAGGGAGAGAGATAGCAACAGAGGAGGAGAGATAGCGAGAGAGGGAGAGATAGCGAGAGATGGGGAGAGATAGCGAGAGAGAGAGGGAGAGATAGAGAGAGAGGGAGGGAAATAGCGAGAGAGGGACAGAGATAGTGAGAGAGGGGGAGAGATAGAAAGAGAGGGAGAGAGATGGCGAGAGAGGGAGACAGATAGCGAGAGGGAGAGAGATAGCAAGAGAGGGAGAGAGATAGCCAGAGAGGGAGAGAGATAGCAAGAGAGGGAGAGAGAGAAAGATAGATAGTGAGAGAGGGAGAGAGATAGCAAGAGTAAGAGAGAGAGAGATAGCGAGAGAGGGAGAGAGATAGCAAGAGAGATAGAGAGATGGTGAGAGAGGGGGAGAGAGAGCAAGAGAGGGAGAGAGAGAGCAAGAGAGGGAGAGAGAGAGCAAGAGAGGGAGAGAGAGAGCAAGAGAGGGAGAGAGAGAGCAAGAGAGGGAGAGAGAGAGCAAGAGAGGGAGAGAGAGAGCAAGAGAGGGAGAGAGAGAGCAAGAGAGGGAGAGAGAGAGCAAGAGAGGGAGAGAGAGAGCAAGAGAGGGAGAGAGAGAGCAAGAGAGGGAGAGAGAGAGCAAGAGAGGGAGAGAGAGAGCAAGAGAGGGAGAGAGAGAGCAAGAGAGGGAGAGAGAGAGCAAGAGAGGGAGAGAGA
This sequence comes from Penium margaritaceum, assembly GCA_023375785.1. Classification (NCBI taxonomy): domain Eukaryota; kingdom Viridiplantae; phylum Streptophyta; class Zygnematophyceae; order Desmidiales; family Peniaceae; genus Penium; species Penium margaritaceum. The sequence continues at coordinate 82,301 of SZWC01005302.1, forward strand.
GAGCAAGAGAGGGAGAGAGAGAGCAAGAGAGGGAGAGAGAGAGCAAGAGAGGGAGAGAGATGGCAAGAGAGAGAGAGAGAGAGATGGCAAGAGAGGGAGAGAGATAGCGAGAGAGGGAGACAGATAGCAAGAGAGGGAGAGAGATAGCAAGACAGGGAGAGATATAGCGAGAGAGGGAGAGAGATAGCGAGAGAGGGAGAGAGATAGCAAGAGAGGAAGAGAGATAGGGAGAGAGGGAGAGAGATAGCAAGAGAGGTAGAGAGATGGTGAGAGAGGGGGAGAGATAGCAAGAGAGGGAGAGCGATAGCAAGAGAGGGAGAGAGATAGCAAGAGAGGGAGAGAGATAGCGAAAGAGGGAGAGAGATAATGAGAGAGGGAGAGAGACAGCAAGAGAGGAAGAGAGAGCGAGAGAGGGAGAGAGATAGCAAGAGAGGGAGAGAGGTAGTGAGAGAGGTAGAGAGGTAGCAAGAGAGGGAGAGAGATAGCGAGAAAGGGGGAGAGATAGCGAGAGAGGGAGAGAGAAAGCAAAAGAGGGAGAAAGATAGAAAGAGAGAGAGAGAGAGAGAGAGAGAGAGAGAGAGAGAGAGAGAGAGAGAGAGAGAGAGAGAGAGAGCGAGAGAGAGAGAGAGAGAGAGAGAGCGAGAGAGAGAGAGAGAGAGAGAGAGCGAGAGAGAGAGAGAGAGAGAGAGAGCGAGAGAGAGAGAGAGAGAGAGAGAGCGAGAGAGAGAGAGAGAGAGAGAGAGCGAGAGAGAGAGAGAGAGAGAGAGAGCGAGAGAGAGAGAGAGAGAGAGAGAGCGAGAGAGAGAGAGAGAGAGAGAGAGCGAGAGAGAGAGAGAGAGAGAGAGAGCGAGAGAGAGAGAGAGAGAGAGAGAGCGAGAGAGAGAGAGAGAGAGAGAGAGCGAGAGAGAGAGAGAGAGAGAGAGAGCGAGAGAGAGAGAGAGAGAGAGAGAGCGAGAGAGAGAGAGAGAGAGAGAGAGCGAGAGAGAGAGAGAGAGAGAGAGAGCGAGAGAGAGAGAGAGAGAGAGAGAGCGAGAGAGAGAGAGAGAGAGAGAGAGCGAGAGAGAGAGAGAGAGAGAGAGAGCGAGAGAGAGAGAGAGAGAGAGAGAGCGAGAGAGAGAGAGAGAGAGAGAGAGCGAGAGAGAGAGAGAGAGAGAGAGAGCGAGAGAGAGAGAGAGAGAGAGAGAGCGAGAGAGAGAGAGAGAGAGAGAGAGCGAGAGAGAGAGAGAGAGAGAGAGAGCGAGAGAGAGAGAGAGAGAGAGAGAGCGAGAGAGAGAGAGAGAGAGAGAGAGCGAGAGAGAGAGAGAGAGAGAGAGAGCGAGAGAGAGAGAGAGAGAGAGAGAGCGAGAGAGAGAGAGAGAGAGAGAGAGCGAGAGAGAGAGAGAGAGAGAGAGAGCGAGAGAGAGAGAGAGAGAGAGAGAGCGAGAGAGAGAGAGAGAGAGAGAGAGCGAGAGAGAGAGAGAGAGAGAGAGAGCGAGAGAGAGAGAGAGAGAGAGAGAGCGAGAGAGAGAGAGAGAGAGAGAGAGCGAGAGAGAGAGAGAGAGAGAGAGAGCGAGAGAGAGAGAGAGAGAGAGAGAGCGAGAGAGAGAGAGAGAGAGAGAGAGCGAGAGAGAGAGAGAGAGAGAGAGAGCGAGAGAGAGAGAGAGAGAGAGAGAGCGAGAGAGAGAGAGAGAGAGAGAGAGCGAGAGAGAGAGAGAGAGAGAGAGAGCGAGAGAGAGAGAGAGAGAGAGAGAGCGAGAGAGAGAGAGAGAGAGAGAGAGCGAGAGAGAGAGAGAGAGAGAGAGAGCGAGAGAGAGAGAGAGAGAGAGAGAGCGAGAGAGAGAGAGAGAGAGAGAGAGCGAGAGAGAGAGAGAGAGAGAGAGAGCGAGAGAGAGAGAGAGAGAGAGAGAGCGAGAGAGAGAGAGAGAGAGAGAGAGCGAGAGAGAGAGAGAGAGAGAGAGAGCGAGAGAGAGAGAGAGAGAGAGAGAGCGAGAGAGAGAGAGAGAGAGAGAGAGCGAGAGAGAGAGAGAGAGAGAGAGAGCGAGAGAGAGAGAGAGAGAGAGAGAGCGAGAGAGAGAGAGAGAGAGAGAGAGCGAGAGAGAGAGAGAGAGAGAGAGAGCGAGAGAGAGAGAGAGAGAGAGAGAGCGAGAGAGAGAGAGAGAGAGAGAGAGGTGAGAGAGAGCCGGGGGGGGAGGCAGAGATGAGCAAGAGATGGAGAGAGGGAGAGAGAGAAATTAAGGGGGGAGACTTAGAGGAAGGGAGATGGGAAGAGGGGGGACGTCAATGACACACAACAATATATATATATATATGTAATCTGTACATACATCCAAAAGTGCTGTAAGTGGCCTCTGGTGGTGCGAGCTTCATCATAATGCATGCTACTGGAACTGAGTTGTAGGAAAAGTCCTGCATACACATCAGGCGTAACACTCGGTATCGATTAATTGTAAAATGATAATCCCTTCTTTGGGCAAGAACCAACTACATGTTTTTTAACCTAGTAGCATCAATTGCTTTGACTTTGCAGTTGTCTATAGGTAAATTCCTCATTGAAATGGTCCACAATGGAGCTTGTGAGGTTTGGTTCGGTGACTGGTTGTGGGGTTTGCTTTGGTTCTTTAAGCTGATTTGGTATGTTTCACGTTCAAAGGAGTAGCACATGACACGGAGGTTACCATGGCACCGCATCTTTTTGGACAGTGCCATGACTGGTCTTACTACGACCCAGCTGCAACTTTCGTTTTTCTTTAATATAGTTTTCTAAAATTTAGAAGAAGTAAAAGCTGCAACAAATTCAACAGATTCTGCTCCGACAATTCTGCAGGCGGCCAAGACTGTCAGGGGGGTATTGATGTTTTGTCGTTGACTGGTTCTGCTGCATAGGGGTACTCGTTGACAGTTTAGAGGATGGGAAGCTTCCGGCGCATCAGTGGCCATCGGTGGCCTCTTCAGTTTCCAAGTGGGTCTTTGGATTGCAAAGGCTTAGGTTGCAGCAGTACCAAAGGTCAGTGTCTAGAAAAACAAGATAAGAATTTGGGTCAGGTAATATGGTACCACCAGTGGCATGTGCGCCTAATACACAGTAACTGAGAGAAACAGAAGAGCCAGCCACGTGTGTGTGTCTGGCACACACATGTGGACTCCAAGGAACACGTAAGAACTTGGCTATGCAGTGTTCCAATGACTATCATCAAGAGCTGCCCAAGAAATGCGGGTTCGAGAAATAGGAACACAGGGTTGTCTTGCCAGTGCATGCTTGAAGTGAATCCACAGTGGATGTGCAGTGGAGCATAGCTGGGTTGAGGAGGTGACATGGGCATTGGTGAAGGAGGTCCAGTAGTCACGTGATCATGTAATGAGGGGACATACACAAGGCTTGGAATGTCGTAGGGTGGAATCTAGTCGATTCCAAGGCGTGGGTCGTTCTGAGCATGGACATGCACATGCAGCAGCTCCTATGAATGTTTTGGTCGTGTGCATCGACTGCTGGAGCATTGAACGAGGAGTGGGAGTTGAGTTCACGGCAGGATGGCAGGATGGCATCACCCAAAAGCTCCATTCACACAAAATGATGTGAATGAATTCAGGTTTGAAAGGTCATGGTCATGAGTGAGTCTCAGAGGAGCTTCCTCTCTTTTACGCAATTGGCCTGGTGGTGTGGTCGGAACGGTGAGCGTAGCACTGTGGAATAGCCTTAGGCCGACCAAAAAAAAATGCTTTGACATTGTCATGGGGATAGAGAACCATGAGCAGTTGCTTCTCCGCATTTAGACTCCAGTCAGTCAATTCTTGTCATTCTAAGATTTTCTTTCCTCGAATACATCCTGCCTTGAAGCCCCTCCCCCGACACCTTTGGCATGCATCCACCGCACATGCAAGGACCCCAAAATAGCATGGATGTATGCCATCATGGTAGTCCGCACAGGTTTTTGGTTACTGTCATCATGACAGTCCCGGACCGGTACAGATTAAATGCATGTATGGAATAAAAACGTACCACATAGAGATACGCCTCAGGTGGCACCACAAGATCATTTCCATCCCCTGGCGCAAAGTGAATGGTGATGTTTCCAAAGTCTGAGTATATTGCCGTGAGGTTCCTGCCACAACCACATGCGTTGGTGCCACATGGTGCTCATGAAAGGCAATCAAAAGCACGTGATCACTTAACTGCGGTACCATACTCTGAAGTCGGAGAGTGAGTTTAGCTTAAAATGCCCTTTTCAGAAAACAGACTCTTTAATGAGAGCCCCTAACTGAGGCCCTTGGGGTTCTTCAAACTGTGGAAAACCTCCTGCCATCTCCACAATAAGGCGCGCCTTATTGGCCATTAAGGCGCGCCTTACAACACCTAGGTAAAAAAGTGCCGAAAAAATTCCGGAAAAAAATGTGGAGCATCAGGGGAACACTGGCAACTTCACTGTGACGCGTATCATTTCAGAAAAAAATCTTACAATTTTTTATGGAGCATACAAGCCCCAAGTCCAGGTTCAAGTTGGCATATTGCTCAAAACAAAACCACGAACTGGGTAAGACAAAAGTGGCTGTCTATCGCATGAACTGCATGCGAACTGGGTAAGACAAAAAAAGACAAAAAAACCAAAGTAATAATGCCGAGAACGACGTCGCGTGTTCCTCTGTCCACTCCAGCCGTGGACAACGGACCGCGCGACACCGGCCGGCCAGCAGTCCAACTGTTAGCCGGCCGGTAATCTTCACAAGATGTACGGCTGGATGTCAAGTTCTCCCCTTTCATGTCACTTTTACGCTTACCTCTACTGTAGAAAAACAAAATTTTCCTGACTGGACGGACATGTCCCTGCGAGTCGCCTA
>SZWC01005302.1:109313-125939 GCA_023375785.1 Penium margaritaceum
TGTCTCTCTTCCACCCAATCACCCCCCCTCTCCCCCCTCCTCCCCTCTCTTGATCCCACATAATTTTCCTTTTTGGAATCCCCCCACAACCCTCCCTCCTTTCTATGCCATCTCTTGTTTCGTATATTCCCTTTCCTTCCTCTCTGCCGCTCCTCCCCACTCCTACCTCTCTGTCATCCACATTTTGTGTCGACCCTCTCTCTCTGTTCCCTCCCCTCCCTCCTTGCGCTCATGGCCCTCGTTAGTTTGTCTGCGCTCCCCCTTGCCTCCTTCTTGCTTCTATTGTGCCGCCCCTAGGCATCCCTATTACTGCCCTTGTTGCCCTCCCCTCTAGATTCCGCGTGGCCTTCGTTCTCTCTCCTATGTATCCTTGTCCCTGCTTTCTCTTCTCCCGCGCATTCCTACGTTTGCCAGTGAGGCTGCCATCCTGGCTGTCCTTCATGCGTCCTCTTGTCCTCTGCCCTTCCTTCGTACAGTCCATGTCGTCAACGATGCCATCCATGTAACATCATCAACCCCTTATGCTTTTTCGGTCTCCTCTAATGCTTCCCCTCGCCTTCTCTGTTCCCTTACAGTTGTTCCTTTCCCTCCCCTTTCATCCCCTCGTCACCCCTCATTGTTCACCTCACCTTCCACCTCATCCACCACCCTCACCTCACCCACCACCCTCTCCTTCCCCACCACCACCCTCTAACCTCCTCCACACCCCTCTCCCCTTCCTTCTCTCCCTGTCTCACCACCTCCTCCTCGTCCCCTCTAGCCTCCATCCTTCCATGTCCCTCCTCCGTCATGGCTCCTCTCTCTTCTACTACCTCCCTCTCCACTGCTCCTCGTTCACCTTCCATCCTCTCCTCTCACCTTTCACCTTCACTTCTCACTCCACCCTTTGCCCACCCTCCGCCTCAAGTACCCTCCTCCATCTATTCCCTCCTCCCCTTCCTCATCCGCCCCTTCATTCACCACTTCCTCACCCGTTCACCACCCTCTTGGTTTGACCACTTCCCCCCATCCTTACATCTTGTTTACTCACCTCCCTTTCCGGCTGGTCCTTCTCCACACTTTCTTCCCTCAGTGGCATTCACCCCTTTATCACAACCTTCGCTCACGTCCTCCGATTCCACCTCTCCTCCGGTGTCTCCTCCCTCCTCCTCCGCTCCCCTTCTGGTGTCCGTCCGTGCCCGTAAGAAGGGCCGACAGCTCCTTCGTCACATCTGAATCACTCCTCCATTGCATATCGTCCCTTCATGCTCTTCTCCATTGGTCCTCCTTCCGCCTTTCTCCTCGCTTGCCTCCTCCATTCCTTCTCCCACCCTCACAAACCTCCATCATTGTTTGATCACCCTTTTCTACAGATTTCCTTCCCTCACTATTTCTTATAGACTCACGGAGTCCGACATCACCACTCTGTCTCTGGAGTCCCTTCACGCGGTCACCGCCAAAGCCTCAGTTTGGGTTCAATCTACCATCAACCTCTTTTTGCCCTTACTGGGCTCTCTCTTCCACCATCCCATGTCACTTCCTGACCCTCCTTTTGTGACACTCTTTCTAATGGTTTCTCAACCTTCCCACCTCGCCCCAGAAAGACGACCATCACCCCATGGGTGAGGTTACCCTTGTCCTCCTCCATCCTCCACCACACCTCTCACCCCACCTTGCCACCCTCCCTGACCTATTCCTCAACGCCAGCTCTTTTAATAGTATGCGTACGCTGTCATGCTGACCGTTGTCTCCCTTGACAAGACCTTGCTTGATGTGTGGAAGCTTGGTATTATATTGCACATTCTCGCTCACTTTGTGACAGCGAGACCCACTTTCTTGTGGGAGTTGAGTGAAGTAGTTGTCCACATATTGTAGCGGCTAGACCCACCTTCATGTGGGAGTCAAGGCTTAGATAGTTGCTTCCATCTCTTACTCTTGTAACTCAGTGGTACGCATGTTATTATGTTGGACACAGCTCATGAAGTAGTGACAACGAGACCCACCATCCCATGGGAGCTGTTTCGTCACGTGTTTGTCTCTTGCATACCTCCGCTTGCATAATTATGTTTAATACAATATTTTTTAGTACAGCGAGACCCTTCCTTGAGACAGGAGCTATTAGATAAAATTTAGCAAAAAGAGCGGTTAGGGTCAAATCTGACCGCAAGCGGATGGGCGAGGTGGTTCTCCCCTTACATTAGCCACCTCGCCAATGTAACCTCCACCACTTGCCATTGTTTTGTACTTCTAATTTTCTAACATTCAACTTGCCTTCATCCTCTCCACTCCCCCCTCACCTTGTCCTATTCAACATTAATGTCTAGAGACAAAAGTTGATCCTAGGGATGTGAGTTTTAAAATTTTCTATATGGGGTTTCTAAGCCAAATAAATGAGTACATATAGATGTAAATGTTTGGGGAGTGACACATTTCCACATCATTTCCATTACATACCCAATATCCACAAATAATAGAATATCTATGACGTAAAGAAGGAATTTAAGTTGGTGGGAGGAAGTAAATTCGATTTAGGCAAGGATTCATGGAGGGATTTTGGGAAGGATATAAGAAGGAAAATAATAAAACTTAATCGATTAGGGTAGGAAGGGAGAGAAGAAACACGAGGAGCACAGGAGGTATAGTGGGCGAGAAAGAGATGTGGATGGGGATGTGGTGGAATGGAGGAAAGTGGAAATGAAGGAAAGAAGAATGGAAAGGGGAAAAGGGAGATATATTGGGAGGTAGAGAAAGAGAGAAACACATTGAAATGTGAGCAGGTAAAATGGGAGCAAGGGAGGCACCATGAGAGAGTCAAGGAGAGATGTGGGGATAATGGTATAATGAAGCACTTAGTGTGTCATTAGTGCGCGGATATGTGCGTCATTAAAGTTCATCAATGCATTAAATTTTACACTCTGAAAAGGCTTGGCATGTAACATCAACTTGCATCAAAGTGAAAAAACGAAATACATATAGGAAAGGGTGTAATACTAGACTCGAGAAGGTCCTACATCTTTATGAAAATAAAATGAGGTTTCAAGGAATTTGCAAAGGTGCTCCATACTTCAAAATAGAGAAACCATAGGAGACATTTTCTACAAGGCAGATGGCACCCCTCCATGTTTCTTTAATGTTTCACTTGAATGTTTCTATAAAAGAATATATCATAATCCATGGAATTAAATACTTCTAAAAAATGTTTGACGACTTCTAACATGGTATAGTGAGAATTTCCAAAGTTGGATTGTCATGTTTCCTTTTGGTTCCACAACATTTCATCGTTGATGGTATGCTCCCAGAATGTTTGACTAGACGTGTATTTGATTCCCACTATTTTTACGGAAGAATGTTTTCAAGTTCCCATGAAATGGACTCGAAACACCATTAATCCAAGAAAATCCAACAAAGGAAATTGTAGTGTCACAATTTTGAAAGGGGGATTTGGGACACTCATCATGCGCTCAACTTGCATCAGACCATGAAGTTTGACCATCTTGTCTTTTCAAGGACTTACTACACTTCTGTGCTTGGTCATATTTCTTTCAGAAGCAACCTTTAGGTAAGGCTTAAAAGGGGTGCTGAAACATTTTTGATAATTACATTTAATTTTTCCAAGAAACAAGCTTAGTATTGTAGTAACCGGAGGAAGATTAGTCCTGGTGGTTTTCATTATGCATAAATGGTAAAGGGCATACAACGTTCAAGAATGATAAGACAGCATAACCAAAATCATGGTATAGGAAATAAGGAAATTTGAATAAAGCATAATATCACCTGATTTATAAAATAACGTGTCCCCAAACATGGAGACCTGTCTGTTTATCTCAACTTTTCCATACGGTCATTAACACATCAATCCCTTGTCTCTATATCTATCCTTTTAAATAACAGAAGATGAGCTCGATAAGCTAGATGCCTGTGGAAGAGATATGCATGTGTTTACTTTTAATCGCACACTTTCTTTCAAAAAGGAAAATGTGGTTAGGGAATTTGCATAAATAGGGCATGTGAAGTTGAAAACTATTCGCCCACATGAACATGTGCGTGGTAAAACAATGGCTCGCGGCAAGTAGGAGAACCTACTTTCCCTACACGATGAAGAGCCAACTCATTCAATTTGTAGCCCATCATATCATAATGAATATCATGTATGAAAATTAAATTTTGAATGAGGAGAAGGGATCCACAAAACGTTTAATGAAGAAAGATAAAAAACATACAACGAATTGAAAACTCTATTTTTTCAAATTTTTTGGGGTAATTTTACTTCCTCAAACACATTTTCCGTGTCAAGATGGTGGTGTAGACAATATTTCATAGTTGTCAGATATTTATCTCATGTTGCAACAGTCTGTTTTAACACGATAAGATTATTTAGTATGTCGTCTTACTGACCTTTACGTTATTTTTACACATTAACGTGCTTAGTTCGGTGTATGTCACATCATTCTTGGTTGTAACTAAATTATACCGTGACAATTACAAAACCTCAAGCAAGGCAAATAAGTGAGAGCAATAACCGACCTCATATGAGGTGTGAATGAATTTTCTTTGACATCCTTGATTTCCTCATGTTGATATCTTGAATGTCTCCTAAATGGACAAAGACATCGGATTTTAAATATATTGCTTCAAACCAGACAACAATGAGGTTCATGGCTTTTCACTGGAATTGGTGGTACAGCTTGAGTACAAACCATTGGATTGGGTGTCGAGTTACAAGGGGAACGTGGCAACAAGAGCTTTTACGTTGGCTTAAAAAAATACATATTTCGGAAAAAAATTCCCGTCTAGTTAACATCGGAGCCTAAGCCATAGGTTCTACGTCTAATGTCAACAACATCTAAGTCATAAACTTGTTTAAAGGGTTAACAACATCCTTGTTGTAACGATTGCCTAGCACTATTGGCTAACGAAAAAGGATGTTTCTACAAGTCAAAATTATCATCATGACATCATTTATGTGTGCGAGCTCAAGCATATTTGCATGCATACTTGCAATATTACTATAGTAGCATGTGCACGTAGCAACAAAGTTTTTGATCCAAACAATGGCATTCTTGTTACTTTTCCGTGATGCCCTTGACACAATAGTGGGCAACAAATGAAACAAAGAATCTGCAGTTTAGGGACTCAAGTACGTCACGGAATTGCACTTCTCCCCTTTTTAACAACATCGTTCAAGTGCATTATAATGTAATGGTTACAGATCATCATATAATCTTTGATAAGATGATCGACGTCCTATAACTAGTCTTACAACTCTGAACTATTCTATGCAGTGCCCAAATGCTGCCAATTGACTAGATACCAAGTACCTTCCCTTGTTTGTCATCAAATACACAAAAAAACATGTTGTTCTATGCTTCTCCAATGCTCAATCCATCATGAGTCGGGATATTGTTAGTGAATCACATGTATTTTTGTATGCGCATTAGAGATTTCATCATTATCCATGGTGGATTTCTTGTGTGAACTTTTGTAGAATATCCTCAATTGCAATGATTTAACACTGAATACTTGAATAAATTCCCTTTTGTAAATTTTTTAAATCTCCTTTTTGGCATAAAAAGTGACTTGCCGTAGATGATCACAACAACGCAAAGAATTGATAGCACCAACTATAGCACTCGCATCAAGGAATCCTAAGGCTGGCGACCTCCTAACCACAATTATCGTGGGAATGGAAGAACCAGTCACCATACTTCTCGACTCTGATGGAAGTGGATGCCGTCAAACAGTGAGATACGCAAACTTGCTATAACTGTGAAAACGTCAAGCACGTAGCTCTTAACTATCGGAGCAAGAAGGAGGCCAGAAAGGGGGGTAATTCACAGAACAATGAGTCAAGAAACGGCAATGGACAGGAGTAAAATGCACAAATCTTGTCCATGAGGATCGATCAGTTCCAAACGATCGCCCATCTGAATGGCCTACATCGCTCTAGAGGGTTTCTAAGATCACAAAGTTTGAAAAGGGGTACAACGATGACCAACCGATACTGCTAAGAGCCACCCTCAAGGATGCAAATGTCACAAAACGGTACCAATGCTATTGGATGGAGGAGGTTCACATAGCTTCATAAGCAACGACATCATCCACAAACTGGGTTTGCAGACCAAAGCAGGGGTTTTTAAAGGAAAAACCATCAGTGGGATATTGTAAATACGGAGACTCTGATAACCACCACAACTACAAGTGGGAGGTCTACGGTATGCAACGATCTGGAGGAGTTTTTGGATGAGCAATGAAAACGTCATCCTTGGACAATATTTTGTGTACCTGTAGAATTTGCTCGTCGACTGGAACAGTGGCAATGTCTACGTGGAGATCGACACTGCAAAATGACAAGTTCTACATGTGGGACGAAAGCTGACAATGGAAGTAGCAGAGGTGGAAGCAGTGGTCTAAGCCGTGGTAGCATAAAAGCGACAACATGTGCAGTTGATACCGCTCAACATGGCCAAGCACTGTATACGACGAGGAGCTCGTGTGTGGCTCATACATCTCGAGCCAATGGACGAAGCCAAAGTGGCAGCTATTGACTCATCATCAACCTCATAAGCCTCATCGGCATCAACAAAGTTCATGATGGTACCCGAAGAGTGTGCACCACTTTTCCAAGAGTTTGCAAATGTCTTCCCTCACAAACTCCCGAGAACCTTACCTCCTAAACGAGACATTGACCATCACAGGGAACTGAAGCTGGAAATCAGACCTAAAGTTTGAGGGGATTATGGGATGAGTGATCAAAAGCTAACCGAGCTCAAAATGCAACTCAACAAGATGCTCGGTCAGGGGTTCAGCCGCCCAACCTCGTTATTGTACGCTGCACTAGTAGTGTTTTTTTTAAAGAAAACTGGTCAGATACAGATGTGCTTGGACTATCAGGCATTGAACAACGCTACCATCAAGAAGCACTACCCTCCTCCCCGAGTTGGCGATCTTTTTGACCAACTTCGAGGGGCTCAAATTTTCAACAAAAATTGACTTGCATAGTGGTTATCACTGGATACACGTGGAAGACGTTGAAATCGACAAGACGGTGTTCTAAACTTGCTACGAGCATTTCGAGTTCACGGTGATGCCGTTCGGACTGACGAAGATCCCGACAACCTTCATAGCGACAATGAACATTATTTTTCGACCATACCTTGACGATTTTGTCCTGGTATACCTCGATGACATTATGGTGTACAGCCGCACCAAAGAGGAGCATGATTGAAATCTTTGATAATTTCTAGAAGTTTTACAAAGAGAGAATTACTTTGGAAAACTCTTGGGATGCGACTTTGGTCACCGTTTGATCGACTTTTTGGGCCACTTCATCAACGGTGGGCGGATCACCATGGATCCAAGAAAGTGGCAACCGACAAAGATTGGCCAACGCCGACCAACGTTCGAGAAATTCAAGTTTTCCTCAGTTTTTGCAATTACTACAGGCGATTGGTATGAGATTATGCCCGGGTTTCAACGCTTCTTTCCGACCATACTAAAAAAATAAATGAGTGGCAATGGGGAGACAGCAAAGACGAAGTGTTCACTACTTTACAGAATGCTCTAACCTCAACGCCAGCCCTACGATTTGCCGATCCAACAATCGGCCACGTCATGGCTACAGATGCGTCAGATCGAGCCATCGGGGGAATCCTCCTGCAAGACCACAACAACGGCAAGTAACCGGTCATCGACATGTTTTTAAAATTGCGAGGACCAAAACTCAACTATGTCGTACACAAAAAAGAAATGCTGGAGGTCGTACATGCATTGAAGCCATGGCGGTGTTACCTTGAGTGCGCTGATGCATCGTGCGCACCGACCACCATGCATTGAAACATTTGAAAGTGCAATCGAATCTCAGTCAATGTCAAACCAAATGGATGGAGTTCCTTGAATACGGGTTCGACTACGATATCCAGTACCGGCCGAGAAAAATGAACCCGGCGGATGCATTCAACCGCCGACCAGATTAAATGGCTGAGGTGGCAACCTGGCAGATGCATCGAGACCCTTATCTCAAGAGGATGTTTGCACGAGGTTACAAACAGCAAGGTGGGTACGATAAGGCAAAATTCTCGTATGTCGCACCATATTGGCAACGACGCTTAACTCACCAAGTGGTCGTTCCCTTAAACGACGAACTTCTTTGTATCTTCCTCAAAGCATGCCACAACAGAAGACCAGGTGGAAACTTTGGAGAGGACAATATACTAAAGAAGCTGGCAAAAAACTATTGGTGGCACAAAATGGAATCCGACGTGGCTGCCTTCTGCAAGACCTGCGAAAAATGTCAGCAACAAAAATCCCGTCACACATGACCACCCAGACTTCTGCAACCACTCCTTGTTCCGATTGATTTGCGGGCCAATATCTCGATGGACTTTATCACGAGGTTATCGGTCACACCCGAAAGACATGACGCGATCCTCGTGGTCATCGACATGTTTTTTGAAAGGCCCTCTTCATCCCGACAACATCTGCCGTCACCGCCGAGGGAACAGGAGGGCTATTTCTGAACAACATCGTACAGCTACATGGCGTACAAAGAACCATCACCAGCTACAGGGAAGAACGATTTACTAGTTTTTTTTGGCACGAACTATTGACTCGCTACATCAGCAAAATTGAACTTTCAACAATGTTTCATCCTCAAACCAACGGTCAAAGCGAGTAGACAAACCAGACGCTCGAACAGCTTCTCCGAATGCCATGCGAACCTAATGGGTTGGATTGGACACAACAACTCACAACCATCAAAATTGTGTATAATTGGGTTGTTTCCATCACAACGGGTAAAAATTAGTTTGAAGTGGTGTATGGCCACACCAATTGGACTACAAAGTTGCAGCAATGCTCCCATAGTCGATGTTCAACGCGAACATTTCACCACCATGTGGGTGGAAACAAAACAGACCATCGCGAAGACACAAGAAGCAATGAAGCAAGTAGCTAATCGACATTGAAGCGACAATGTTTTCTCCGCAAGTGACAAAGTCCTTCCCAGCTCGGCAAACATCAAACTTCGTGGAGCCGATTGTTTGAAGCTCAAACTAAGGTGGTTGGGACCATTTGAGATTGAATGCATGCAAACCCCTGTGGTCTTGCGACTCCAACTCCCTGACACGATGAAAGTTCATCTAGTGTTCCATGTCAGCAGACTCGAGCACTACCGAGACCCTGGAGAGAACTTCCTCGGTAGGGATGTCCCCCCCTCCTCTCGTTCACATGGACAAAGACATTGAGTACGTCATCAAGGACGTCCTCGACCATGGACGACACGGCAAAACTACAAAATATCTGGTCAAGTGGCACGGCTATGACGCTGCGCATAACAACTCCGAACCCTACGACAACCTCCGAGATGTCAATCACCTATTTGACGGCTATTTCCACCATTACCGGGCCACGTCTGTATGCGCGACTAGACGTCACGGCTAAAATGGGGGAGGTGTTACGTACCAAACGTACATGAGTCCCTAATCTTTTCGAGTGGGCATTTCTGTTACTACACAAACAGCCCATCGCATTACGAGATCACGATATTCACTCCAACGATCGAGGACAAACCGGCCAAATTTCCCATCCTAAGTGAATCTTCCCGAACCTTCTGAAAACTTCAACCACTCTCACAAATCTACGACAGAAGTATCACGACCTTCTGGTTGACTTCTCAATGCACCGAGATGCATCTCGCATCTTCACTGTTGATTCGTCAAGACCCCGGATTTCGCGGCGGACCTTCTCAAATCCGACCACCTATGACGCGATTTCGCACGTGTCGCTCGACGATCGACTTAACGACCCGACTACATCTCATTCTTAACTTGACACTTGCATACATATATGTTCGATCATTTTGACACTTGTCATCGAAGTACACTTACCACTCGTTATACATTACTGAAGTGTCACAAATGCCACATTGTGTTTTGCCTCGTAAATTCTACTTGTTCACCGTCTACACTCCGTTCGGCATGACAAAAGTAACCATCTACCGTTGACTCAAATATCCTTCTCCGGATATCCGGTCTAGTTCGAGGTTGGAGATAAATGTTTTGCACGTGCAAAATGTTTTGGGAGACTAAACCCCGCACTTGCTGAAAGGGAACCTTCCAACGTCACTATCGCGGGGGAGTCTTTCCTCGTAGGATCCAGTGGTTGACCTTGCGACTTCGCGCGAAACCCTGTAGGCTGATCCACTTTAGCCACTGCGGTTTTGCGGAAGCCCCCAAGGTCCACGATTGGACCTTGGGGTTTGAAAGATATTGATGGTAGAGCTGAGGTTTGATTTATTGTTGTGGATAGGTTTTGCATTTCTGCCTCGAACGGCTCAGTTTTTCTCCACATGTCGACATTCTGCAGCTTGACCTTCATCGCAGCTGAGTCGCTCTGTCATTGCGGACATCCGCGATGACTGAGCGACGCCACAACAATGACGTCCGACGATCAACGTTGTGGATTGACACACATTGCGAACTTGTGACTTCGACGTCGTGGACTTCCTCTACGACTGAAGACAAAACAAAACTACAATTTCCGCAATAAATGCTGGCTGACGTCAAATTTTGCTACCCGTATGTCCACACGACTCATGTATCTTGTGGGGCCTAGGAGGAGCCCGACCGTTAATAAAACCTACAACCCCTGAATGTTGAGAGGGGGTTTGTCGGTAACTAGCTTTTGCCTGTGTTTTTGCGGGCAGGCCCGGGTATGAGACGAAAATACTGGAAGTTAACGCCGTGATGCAAAATGAGTTATTTTAGCTGGTAGATTGCAGCACGCTACGGGTGAGGTATGGGGGTGTAGTATTCGGTCGAATAAAAACGCAGCGGAACACGACACTTGTCTCGTCGATGGTGCAAAAGCACGCTTTGGTCGGTGAAACGGAGGCAATATCAAAGGTAGGCCTTGAACCGACATCATGATTTTGATTTTGATTCTAGGGTTCCATACATTTCCCTCTCGAAATCAGATTCTTCTATGATTCTTCGAGTAGGAGGGAAGTGGTTCGAATCAGAGGAAAATCAAGTAGGAATCTTTTAATCTTGCGCGTCATGCTGTCCGATGTTGATGGAGAAAATCCCTGATTCTACTGGAGAATGTTTATGCTTGTTGCGCGACGCAAGGTTGCGTCGATTTGCACACGCAGCTGCTCATCCAAACCGTAAATTATTCTCTTGCCGTCGGCAAGAAAAGCGAGTCATTTTGACCGTGGATGCTGCTTTCGATTCCGTAAAATGATTTCCTAAATCACGTTTTGCATTAGAATCAACATCATAGGCATTTCGTCTGATTCTTTATATTTCCGCTGATAGGAAGTTACCCAGATTGGGGGAGCGATGCCACGTAGGCAAAAATCACCTCCAAAACGGAAGAAATCGGCGGGTCTCATTTGATTTTTGGTTTTTCTTCGCCACTCCCTTTGGCGGATTCGGCAACGGTTGCGGGCTCTCGCGAACGACTTCGTCGCGCCGCGTCCCGCCCCCGACACATAGAATCAAAATCAAAATCAGAGCGTCGGTTCAAGGCCGTAGTGAGGAAGGATTTTTGTTCAGTCGCCGAGTCCTATCGGCTAACACTCGGCGTCTTTACCTATCTTGTCTGGCAAAGACGATGTAGTGCGAAATTCCGGAATGATGTGTGGCCACTTGTGAAATTCAGAAACTCACTCCGTTTTCATACAAAAACTGCCCTCTGCTCTGCGTTTATGGCCTTGAAAAACGATAGAATGCGTCGTCGCTTCTGGGACGAATCTCGAAAATTTCCCATTTGCTGTCCTAGTAACCAACCTATGCTCCCCACACACCTACACCCCACATTCCTCTGGCCAGGTGATGGCGAAGAACCGAGGCGGTGGACATAGCGGGAGCAACGGTAGCGGCAAACGTAAACGTAAGCGCATGTCGCTGTCATCGGACCCACCATCATCTCGACGACCTGCAGCGGCAACCCCCCAGTCGACACC
Organism: Penium margaritaceum; assembly: GCA_023375785.1. Lineage (NCBI taxonomy): Eukaryota > Viridiplantae > Streptophyta > Zygnematophyceae > Desmidiales > Peniaceae > Penium > Penium margaritaceum. The sequence goes on from SZWC01005302.1 coordinate 121,258, forward strand.
CCCACAGACACCCCCCCCGCCACCACCCCCGCCACCACCCCCCCCACCCGCCCCATTGGTGGAACTCCCCCCCTTCAACCTTGCCCTGATCACCACTGACAACCGACCTGACCTCCCTACTCCTGCCGTGCCGACAACAGGACGCTTTACAGTCCCTACCAATCAACAATACGTCCTTTTCGCATCTTTCCCTCGCCAACATCTCCCATCGCTACCCGACCTGTGCCGATGCGTGGAGGAGCGCATCGATCGCCACCCAGACCTCTTCCCCATGCCTCCGGGCACCCCAGCATCGGAGAAGCCAGGACCCCACCTCATTGTTACCATCCGCAGCTTCCCCACGCCACCCAACCTCGGCAACGCCTTCATATCCCTCACCTTCCGCACTGAGGAGGCATGCAAGGCCTTCCTCGACTTGAAGGACATCGAGGTTGCACCGCCCTCCGGTCCTACCCTTGGGTCTCCCGCATCGCAACCTCTGGACGAGGCAGAGGCCCACACCTCTGCATCAGCCCTTCGCCACACCCTCTTCACCGCCTCCCTCTCCAGGNTCCACTCCGTCTTTACCTATCTTGTCTGGCAAAGACGATGTAGTGCGAAATTCCGGAATGATGTGTGGCCACTTGTGAAATTCAGAAACTCACTCCGTTTTCATACAAAAACTGCCCTCTGCTCTGCGTTTATGGCCTTGAAAAACGATAGAATGCGTCGTCGCTTCTGGGACGAATCTCGAAAGTTTCCCATTTGCTGTCCTAGCAACCAACCTATGCTCCCCACACACCTACACCCCACATTCCTCTGGCCAGGTGATGGCGAAGAACCGAGGCGGTGGTAAGGTCAGGTAACGGCCTAGGGGGGGCTGGGGGATGCAGTACATAACCCCTTTTTCTTCCACTCTCAACTCAACTTCCTAACCACTTCCATGCCCAAACCTCTCAACACTCGCTCTCTCCCCCCCTCCCATGTGCCGCCCTTTCAAGCCCCTCTGGCTGCCATATGATTGCCAACACCATGTCTCCACCTCTGCTGTGGGCGCCCCAACGCCCACCACTTCCCCCGTTCTGCCTCATTCCCTCCCTCCTACACCCATTGCTATCGCCCTGCACGGCTACACTCCCTCCCTCCTCGTCTCATAAGGGGTCCATTATGTGCTCGGGGAGATGGGCCACTCTCACCCCTTCCATCCCTCCTTCTACATCTCTCTTCTTGCGGGATAGACTGACGCCCCTGAGCGCGCTATCTCGCCCACTGTCGCTAGTCGGGACCCAGTCTATCGGCAGTTCGCCAACCTTGCGAGGTTGGCGGCGGAGGTTGGTTAGTGGGTTCAAGTCCCACACTACCTGAAATGGTGCCTACACCGGCTCCTTCTAAGGAGTATGACGGGCTCTAGCCTAAGTCATCGCCAAAGCACGTTTGGGGTGGCGTGCGCAAGGTGCGGTTGGGGTTTTTTTTCCTCCGTGGCGAAGGCCAAAAAAAAAAAAAAAACCTATCGGCTAACACTCGCCTGGTTCACCGGGATGAACCAGTCGTTCTCGCCAAATGGCCCGTCCCACCATCGAGGCATCCGGTCGCGGCCGCGACGTGACGTCCTCTGATGAGGATAGTAGTGGCGCCCCCAGGCTTCGCCCTTGTTCTCGCCACCACCCTCCTCCTTCCCTCCGTCACCTCTTGCGCCATCCTCCGCTGCTCGTCCGCGGCTCCTCTTCGGCCTTTCTCGCTCTCGCCACGCACATCATCTTGGCATCGCTGGCGATTCTCGTGTTCCCCGACATGATGTCTGCGCCAAACCACCTCGCGGTGTTCCGTCGGCTACATCTCCTCCCGTCCGTTGGCGCGGGTAGGGACCGCAGCTGCAGCTTTTCTTCGCCTGCCGTGCTCGTTGCGGCGCAGCAGGCCCACATGCTGGAAGGGCAGAACAACGATCCCAAGACTGACGGAGAACAAAATTCTTCCGTGCCCGTGTACACCTCCGTATCGCTGGAGAAGCTGTACGACATAGACGGTGAGCTCCTGAGTCTTTCTTCATTCATTCTTTCCTCGTCATATCTGCATGCGCTAGCGTCCACGATCGTCTGCAAATCAGCAAGTGTGTGTGCTTTCACAAGACGTGGACTAGGCGCGTGCATCATTCGAGGTGACAAATGACCGATGCTAAAATGCTCGACATCATGCTCACATCGTTAAGTCCCTTGATCTAAACGTAAGTTGCAAGATTGTGCAACGCTGGCGTCGGTCCCGCTGTTTTGGTGCTCCTGCTGTTGCTCCTGTTTCTGCTGTTTCTTTGGCTTCTGCTGATGCTGCTTCCGCTGCTACTGTTTCTTCTGCCTTTGCTGCTTCTGATTCTATTTTTCACGCCCTTTCCGTGGTGGAGTCGCGATGGATGGCAGAGACGGCGTACACGTTCAGCGCCGTGCTGCAGATCATGTTTTCGTGGAGAGACCCTCGCAGTGAGTGTTTCGAAGTGAATACCATCGCATGAACAAGTCTTACGCACGTCATTTCAGAAATCGATCCCACAACACAAGTCGTTCCTGCCCTGAAATATGTATGGATGCGTAGCGAGGGTAGGACACCTTGCACGTTCGGGCCGCATGCTCATGGTGTTGTCCCAGCACGAGGTGCAGTTGGCTGGCGAGCTCTTTCCGCCCGCTATCCCTTGATGGCCTTGTTCTCTCCAGGGTTCAACCCTGTATGCATGGAATTTCCCATCGACGCAAGGAATTAAAATGATATAGAATTATATTGCTAGTATGCACCCCCTCCCTGTTCCTCAATTGTACGCTACCCATATCCTTCTCATTAGTCCCCGGAAGGTTTGTAACTGCCATCTGTCCTCATCCTTCATGTGTTCCCGACGTGTTCCCCTGTCACCCCCGCATGCAGTGAACAGAACGGGAGCGTACATATCACGAATGGATGTGAGGATGTACGCGGAGCAGCAAAATAAAATCGACGAGTGCATTCAGAAGAGCGCGTTTGAGGAGACTGAACTCACCGAAGACTGCCAAAAGGCGATGATAAAGGTGAACCCAGATGCCTAGAAGAGATCTTCTGTCTGTCATGTGGCACGGCACAACACGTGGATGTGTGCGTGCGTGCGTGCTTGCGCGTGCGCACTTGAATATGGTGGGTTGCCTCAGGCCCTGCAAAAAAAAAAAAAACGCTTCGCGTTATCTTTGGGGAATTACGCGGAACACCACACAAATTCCATGGCCAGCCGCTCCAGGCGGAAAGCGCGCTATTGAACTTTTTCGTCGCTTTTGTGGCCAGGAAGAAGGTTCTCTTGGTTTGCGGTAAAGAAACTTCAGTGTTCGTTGGTAGGAAGACGTGGACCACGAATACGCGTTTAGCCTGTGGTAGCAATAATCTCTGAGGAGCATCCATATTTAGGTTTACGGGGATTTTGGATGTCGCTTCAAGGCCCAAGTTCACCAGTTCGATCGTCCCGATGCCATCTACGGTACGATGCGTGTAGCCGGGCAATCAGTGCCTTTTTCTTCTTGATGCTCATCGATTATCAGTAAGCCCCTCCATCGGTGAGTCTCACTCTCGGCGACGCGAGAGTAAGTCTCGGCCGGTGAGGACTACGTCGAGACCGCCCGTTGGTCTTGACAGGCTCAAGTGTTCAAACCATCGTTCGAGACTTGCACTTTTGAATAGCACACGTCGCTCGTGATGTCAGCATAGCGTCATACTGTCATATTGAGCGTCACACAATGAATACTTGGAAGTCGTCTTGGCATCTTTCAGGCATGAATTTAAAAGAGTAGCTTGTGCAAGCTGCTGCAACAGACACAGTCCTACTGCAATGAGCATCATGTGAAATCCGTACACCTAGTATTCACTAACGAATAGTGGGGAAAAGGGTCGGGTGGAGAGAAAACCACAAGAAAAAGTCCATTTGATTCTCAATCATGCTGTTACACAAGCACATGAGGATATCTATCAAACTACCGCACTCTTCCCCTAAACCACCCACATAGATATCTCAAACCCGCTACTAAAATAGGTCTCACACCTTGTCCACAATCTCCTGATGTCTCATCCAGTTTTTCAGCAGTTGCACCCTCTTCATCGTCTCCTCACTCATCCCATGCCGAAAATCACCGCCCGTGTGCCTGGCACGTGAGAAAGCCCTCTCACATGCTGCTGACGTGGCAAGCACGCTTAAAACATCCATTGCAGCCGAGAAAAAAAATCGGCCACTGCTTGCGGTTTGCCTGCCAAAACGCAACAGGGTTTGCATCTTCACGCAGGCGATTCATGCGAATATACAGTTCAATCTCACGCTGCAGAGGAGCTTCCATGGCGTTGCCGGCAGAGAACACGGCACCATGACGTCCGCGCTTGAGCCCTGCAGCACGTGCGGGTGGGCTGCGCACGATCCACATGCTGTCCATGCCGGTCGAGCTTGCGCGCCTTGCGGAAATAGAGGCAGACGAGGCAGAAGTAGAGGATGCAGGGGACGATGACTGTCCGTTCACAGCAGACAGCACCTGCGTCCGGACAAGCAAGTCCTCGGCGCAGGCATCTGCCGCCTCAGCCGTGGCTGCAGCAGCCTCCCTTCTTGCACGGATGCGCGATGACACGCGAGTAGGCTGCAGAGTGTTGTCAGCTCCAGCGACTGGAGTTGCACGGGCAGTGAGGGGGGTTGTGGAGGGCACGGTTGCAGGGGGGGGGGG
>SZWC01005302.1:141777-157650 GCA_023375785.1 Penium margaritaceum
CGTTGTAGAGGTACTCTCCTCTACCGTCGGTGTGAAGCACCTTCAACAGTTTGTCACTCTCAGTCTGTGCAACAGAAATCCACACCTTGAAAGCATCAAAGCACTCATCCTTTCCAGTCAAGAAGGACACCCACGTCTTCCTCGACTTGTCATCAATGAACGTGAAAAAGTACAACTTGTTGGAGTAGGATAGTGATGCCATGGGACCACACAAATCAGAGTGAACGAGTGATAGAAGCTCAACCACTCCCTTCCCTTCCCCCGTAAAAGGAGAGCGAGCTTGCTTCCCTTCAATGCACCTCTCACAAGCCAATGCACCATACTGCTTCACCCCCTTGAGCTCCCGACTGCACACCATCTGCTACATGGAGATGATGGCGCCAAAGCCGAGGTGACCAAGTTGACGGTGCCACAAGCCCATGTTTTTCCCTCCCTCGCTGCCAACGTTGAGTCAGCTACCTTCTCTCATGCAACATAGAGACGACATAAACCGTCCTCCTTGTCTACTTTTTCACGCACATGGCCTACACAGGCAGAAATCATGCAGCCACCATTCTCAAAGCGAACCTGCATGCCTTCGGAGATGAGAGAAGAAAAAGAGAGGAGGTTAGCTGCCAGCCTCGGAACATGGAGCACCCCCTTCACACAAAGGTCCACGTGCTTGTCCTCAACGGAAGCACAAAACACAATCTCACCCTCCCCAACCGCCAGTTACACATGGTTGTCCCCCATGTACACCCGAGAAAGTTCAATGGAAATGAAGACAACGAAAAATTCTCAGCAACACGTCATGTGTCGCGTGGCCCCTGAGTCAATAATCCAGAACAAGGTGGTGTTGTCAGAGACGTGCAGGACCCGGATGGTGGTCATGAATCCACACTTCCAATCTGCTACGTAAGCAGAAGTATTGGATTGCTTTTTGGTCCCACTCCAGTTGCAAAGTCTGCCTTATTCTTCCGGCATTCGTACGACCAATGGCCCGGCTTCTTGCAGTAGTGGCAGTTCTCCTTCTTCTTCCATCCTCTGGCATTACCCCTAGTTGGTGTAGCACCATCCCTGTGACCAGAGTTGGTAATGAGAAACGTCCAGTCCACTTCCACCTTCATCTCTCTTACGACGCTTCTCCTCAAAAAGCAAGCTTTCATCCATATCATTGAGGGAGAGCTTGTTGGCACGCTGGTCTAGGACAACAATGAGAGGACTGTAGCTACTAGGATGGCCACAGAGGATAGTTAGCATGAGCACACGCTCCTTGACAGGGTCCACATAGCTAGTCAAAGAGAGACTTCACCATGTTGATATAGTCAATCATGGATCCGGACTCATCCATCTTCACAGCGTAAAAGCAACGACGTAGCTGCATGTTCATGATAATTTTCTTGGATGTATAAGTAGAATTAAGCTTCTTCTTCTTCTTCTTCTTCTTCTTCTTCTTCTTCTTCTTCTTCTTCTTCTTCTTACCTCCTTTGGCGTGAGGATGCCATGGACAAGGAGTTGCGGCCGATCACCGAGGTAGAGGTAGATGGTGGCGAGGGTGCGGTCACGCTTCTCGCAGTGGGTACGGGCCTCACGAGGTGAGAGAGAGGACTGAGCTAGTTCCTCCTCACTTACATGGTTCTAGAGTCTCTTCTCCATCAGCATCATCTTCATTTTGTTGCTCTAGTTGAAGAAGTTCTTGCCTTTGAACTTGGCGATGTTGACGCTAGTCACCACCAAAGTGGATGTCACCATAGTAGTGCGATTTTCAGTTCAAAAAGAACTCTCACACACTTCAGGGTGCAAGGAATGCCTCAAGGATGAGGAGACATTTTTTTCTAGCTCTGGTACCAGTGATGGATGTCACAAATATTTGGCCTCTGATCTCGATTCTTGCTCCAAAAGGGCCTCGGATGAACCAAGAAGAGGTCCCGGACATCTCTCGCTAGAGTCCTATACTAACCGAGACCGACCACCTAAGTGACGTTGAGTAACTCGCGTGCAGCTAGCAAAGAAACTGTTGCATTGTGTTTTTACCTGTTCTGTTGTATATATGAAGGACGTTCATTCCCTCTACAGTTTAACCCAGAATTGTCTTTTCATCATGTTCACCTTTGGTTACGCGGCTTCACCGCCGTGTCTTCGCCCTGCTCGCCCAATGCTCAACCTTCCATCGACATCCATCAGTTCTCTGCCTCTCACCTCTTCACTCCGCCACCCATGAGCCTTTGCTCAGCTCTCACTTCTCTCACTCGCACCGTCTCTCCGGCCAACATCGCTACAAGTCTCGCTCTCTCACCGACCGCCTGTCTACCTCATTGCTCCACCTCTGTCCAAGACTCCTATTTACACATTTTGTGACTAACTCCGTGCATTGCTTGTTGCTTCCGTCAGCATATCCATGTCTGATGAATCACTCCGTTCCTTCTTGCTTCCACCGTCACTTCCGCCTCTCACTCCATTCTTCTGACATGGTATAAGAGCATCAGGTGACATCGCCTGGTTCCTCATGACCACGTCCTTGCTTCAGCGCTTCTATCCACTGCAACTGCCACTCTGCATCTTTCAGCTTCACCAATAGCTGACGAGAGAAGCATTGCTTCAACCGCTTCTCAAGCTGAAGTGACTCCTCGTCGTCCTGAACAAGCCCTGCGTCCAATCCACGCCCATGCCAATTGTCCGGTGACTCTTTATTGTCACAAGCCGCAAGATGCTCTGAAGCTTCTTTCTGCCGCCATCTTCGACGAATCCTCCTATCCCTCCTCCATGTCGCTTGCATTGCTCTCCACTAACCTTTTCTCTCTAGATCTCCTATCTTCTCGCCGATTCTGACATCCCTTGTGATTGCATGACACGATCACATTTCAGTCGGCACCTCCGCCGTCCACAGCACCTTCTCCAGCCTTTCAGCCTCCTGCCGCCGCAGTCGTCCTTTCATTCCCTCTCTGCCACATCAGCATCATCATCATCACCCACCATCTCCTCCTCTTCCATCTCGTGTCATCGTCTCGAGCCGCCTTCTCGCGCCGCCTTTTTTCTTGTTCTCAGCAGCTGGACGCTATTTGTTGTCAGGACATTGGACACCACCAGTCTTCCTGATCGGCGGTATCGAGTCAACTGGAGGCACAAGCCGTCACTCTCCTGACAGCCGCAGACGTCTTCACTTCTCTTGAACCTCTCTCCCCTCAGAGTCAGGATATCAGACATCTCCAGTCTCCCAGCTCGTTGATCGCGAGCTAACTGGAGACACAAGCCGTCACTCTTTTGACAGAAGAGGAACTTGCTGCTTCATCATCAATCACAGTCTTTCCCCTTCCTACATACCTTCTCCATCCGACCTCCTTCGCAGCAGCTACTTCCTCATCCTCCTCATTGACATCTTCCGCTCATCAATTTCATCCGCCTCATCATCCCCGATCATCACCATCCTCCTCATCTTCTGCAGCGCACGAGGTTCTATCCCTTCACCCAATCTGCATCATCAAATCCACTGACTTTATCATCATCATTCCGCTTGGCACAAGGAGTTTCCCGGTCGCATCGTCCTTTTTGCGACGATCTAAGCCCACGCCAAAACTTCTGTAGCGCATGTGGCTTGTTCCTGTGCACAAATGTCATCATCATCTTCCGCTTCATCCGCATCTACCACCTGCACAAGAATTTGCACGAGTTACCTGCCTGCTTTGCAGCAGCCTACACCCATGCTGGCAGCAGATTTCTCATGGTGCGTCGACTCTCGTTTTTCCCTTGCTGCACTCTTCTCCCCTGTTTTCTCGCAGCACACGTGTTTCTACCCCTGCGCCCACTTCATCACCTTCAATCCGCCATCTATCATCATCCGCCTTTTGAGCCATCATCAGAAATCATTTGTTTCCGCCTTCATCATCAGCATCTTCAGTAACTGTGACCAGCACAAGAATCTGCACGAGCCAGCTGCCCATCTCGCAGCAGCCTGCACCCACGCCAGGAGCAGGTTTCTCACGGCGCATCAGCTCCCGCTTTCCCCTTGCCGCATTCTACTCCTCTACTCAGCAGCTCAGGTGGTTTCGCCCCTATTTCCACTCTTTTATCTACCGTTCATCTATCATCATCATCTTCAGCTCGGCAAAAGGATTCACCCGGTCATATCGCCAATCTCGCGACCACCTGCGCCCAAGCTGAACCTTTCAGCAAGTGCACATGGTTCCATCCCTGTGCTTGGTGCATCCTCTGCCACAATCTTTAGCCTTCACCATCATCTCTTGCTCACAAAACTATCCGCCTCCTCCACGAAGCAAGGCTCTACACCCTCAGTGGTTGTGAAAGACACTGCATCCAGATCCGGATACAATGACTCTCATTGCCAGAAGATCTCCTCCCCCAGCTGATCGACCTCTTATCAACACGACTACCTATATCTATGGACCGATCAACTTCTCCTCCTTCCCTCAGCACGTCCTCACTCAATATAAGGAACTGTCACTTAAAGCAAGTGGAGCCACCAACATTCTACAGTGGTCGCAAGACTTCTGTAACCTCTTCCACCTCTGCTACATCAAAGGCATTCCGATCTCCTACACCCTTCAATACTACCCTTTTTACAAAGGAGGAGGAAGTTTTTATTCAAACTTCCACTCCACATTAGTGCCTTTTGTGGAGGAAGAAATCCGGGTTGCAATACTCAGCATTACTACTCCCGTTTTCCACCCTTTCATTCGGAAACGCAAATACACCCTCAACAAAATATAGAAAGGCCTGCTTCATGCATGTCGCTGCCCTGTTCCACCACCAGCCCACGAACCTGTTGGCACTAGTGGGTGTGGAGGCACCCTCAAGGATGCCTAGCTCTCACTGATGCATTCTACCAATGTTTGGGGGCAGCCAATAGACACCTTTGTTGAAGAGTGTGCAGTACAAGGATCACAGATAGGAGTGGGCAGAACACGTTGCATTCAGGAGAACTGAATCAAAACACGTTTTTGTCCCTTAGTACAGTGAGATGACATCACATCCTTATAGCCTGTGATCTAAGCTTTTCAATGCATCCAAGCACGCCCAAATTGGAACAGTAGAGCCCCTGCTACACCCGTCGAAGTAACCCTTGGTGGAGTCGTCCACCTTGCCTTGCACACTAGGCAATGGGAGGCGCTTCGACGATGACCCGCCGAAGCGCCTTTCCTTGCCCAGAAGTCAAGTAGAAGTTCATCCTGGTTAAGGAGAGTCCTCTCATTGCTTCCTTTATGGCCCTGGTGCATTTTGGGGCCGATGGAGTTGAACTCGGATCACCGCTGGTGGATTATCCCGCCACCCATGGCGGGTACCAGATTCCACCCGCCCAACACCCGAACTTCGGGCCAGGCTAACATTCTGAATACTTACTCAAATCGAGCGATTCAAAGCTCGATCTTGCCTGCAAAACACCATGGAATCCAAATCTAAAATCAGATCATGTGTTCAACCACTCTCCAGTGGTCGAACCATGGAATACAATCAACGGCACTCGTGGCAAGGGGTACACCATGTTAACAATCTCCCCCTTGCACCGCAGCCTTGGTACCCTGTCCTTGGGACCTGCAACATTTCAAGCCTCACAGCGCAGACCGAGCTCCATGCAGCTCATTTCATGCCTGTCCTTGGGTTGTGCCTTGGTCGCGGCGTCGGCGAGCATGCGCTTAGTGCCACAATGCACGATAACCGCATCTCCCTTCGCCACCAAGTCTCGCGCACAGTGATGCCAGATCTCGATGTGCTTGGTCCTCCTGTGCGGCACCGGGTTCTGGGTCAGGCTGATGGCACTCATGTTGTCAACATTAAGTACCGTTGGCTTCCTTGGCGGCACCCCGATCTCCTTTAGCAGCTGCCGCAGCCACGCCGCCTCCTTTGCGGCTTCTGCAAGTGCGATGTACTCCGCCTCGGTGTTGGACAGTGCCACACAGTCCTACTTCTTGCTTGCCCGTAAAACTGCTGCACCACCAAGCACAAACACATACCCCGACATTGATTTTCTGTCATCCGAATCACCAGCCCAGTCGGCATCGGAGTAGCCGGCCAACTCGAGGGAGTCGTCAAACAAAAACATGCCGCGACTGTTTTGTCTGCTTGAGGTAGCGGAGAATCCGCTTCACCGATTGCCAATGCAGTGGCCCCGAGTCAGCAACATACCGGCTCACTTGGCCCTCCGCAATGGCTAGGTCGGGTCGCATCGCCATCATGGTGTACATGATGCTCTCCACTGTGGACTAGTGTAACACAACTGCCATCTCCTCCTTCTCCTCATTCGTGCTTGGTCCCATGCTCGAGCTCAGCTCACATGTGGTGGTCATGGGTGTGCCGATGGGGTTGCACTCCTCCATGTTGTAGCGGCGGAGCACCTCTTGCACGTACTTTGCTTGCCCCATCTCCAGTGTGCGTGCCTTGCGATCCCTCTTGATGGCGACGCCGAGGTAGTACTCGAATTCGCCCATGTCTGTCATTTTAAACCAACCACCCTGCTGCCGCTTCAGGTTCACCAACTACTCCATGTCCGATGATACAAGGATGAGGTCATCCACGTAGAGAACCACGATCTGGTGCAGCCCCGGCTGCTTCCGTACGTACATGCTGTGATCCGCCTCACAGCGCTTGAAGCCAAGCTCGGCCATGAAGCCGTCCATTTTCAGGTACCACATGAGTGGCGCTTGCTTCAGCCCATAGAGTGGCTTGCAAAGCCGGCGCACCTTCCCTGGCGACGCATCTACCCCCTCCGGCACCTCCATGTAGACCTCCTTGTCCAGGTCGCTGTTGATGAATGCGGTTTTTATATCCATTTAGTGGACTTCGTAGTCGCGTGCTGCTGCCATCGAGAGGATGGAGCGGATGGAGGCGAAATTTGCCACTGGTGTGAAGGTTTCGTCGTAGTGTTAGCCCTTTCGCTGGGCGTACTCCTTCGCCACCAGCCGCGCCTTACACCGCTCCACCTTCCCTTCCTTGGTGAGCTTCTTCTTGAAGATCCACTTGGAGCCGATACTTTTCTCGTCCTCCGGCCTGTCGATCAGCTCCCAAGTCCCATTCTTCTCATGGGAGGCGAGCTCAGATTTTATAGCAGCCTCCCACTCAGCCCCATCCTTCCGCTGTAACGCCTCCTTGACGGTCTAGGGCTCCACTTGCGCAAAGAATGCTCAAAGAATGCTCCTCATGCGAACCCGGTTCAAATGCCCTCCGCGGCATCGTACCTCTTTGCCGTCCTCCTTGCACATTTGCTTCTCCAGGGTTGCTGCTGTTGAGGCTGCTGCTGCCGCTGCTGCCACAATAGCTGCTACTGCTGCCGCTGCTACTGCTGCAACTGTCCCCTTGCGGTGCCACTCACACCTCTGACCTGCTCCCCCTCTCTTGAGGACCGTGGAGATGCGGGCTCACTCCCCGCCTCCTCGTTCAGCTCCACTGCTGCCGGTATTTCGGACTCATTATCCGACTCGGCTGAATGCAAATCAGCCGCTCCCCCATCCCCCGGATGGTTCTTGCCAGTTGGAGCCGATGGGATGTCACCCTCTTTTGCGTCTTCCGGCGTCTCCCCCTCGAGGAGTGGCAGCCACTCCCCCCGCTTGGAGAGACATGCATCCTTGTCCGTCCAACGGCTGTCCTCATCGAACGTGACGTCGTGACTCTTCACGATCTGCTGCCTCCGCAGATCGAAGAGCCGGTACGCCTTGCTCCCGCTCTCGTACCCGACGAAGATGCATCGGCGAGTCCGCGGGTCCAGCTTGCCCCGCCCCTCCCGTGCCTGCATAACAGCATGTGCAACACAGCCAAATGTGCAGAGGTGAGCAGAAGTTGGCCTCCTCCCACTCCACACTTCTTGTGGCGTCTTCTACACCTTGGACTCCATGTCTTTAAGCGACTTTGTCAGCGTCAGGTTCATGATGTACGCCGTTGTCCATCCCGCCTCGCCCCAGTACCACTACGCAAGGTCGGCATTGCTCAACATCGACCGGATCATGTTGAGGATGGTGCGGTTCGCCCTCTCGGTGACGCCGTTCTGCTCTGGAGAATGTGGCATAGTTTTCTGCCACGCGATCCCCTTGCTCTTCATCCATACCGAGCAGCCCTCGTACTCGCCGCCGTTGTCGCTCCGGAACGCCTTCACCTTCAACTCCGTTTGCCGCTCCACTGCTGCCACGAACTCCTCCATGCATGACAGCACATCACTCTTCCTCTTGATATTGTAGAGGTACAGTTTGCAACTGTGGTCGTCGATGAAGGTGACAAAGTAGCGCACCCCACCAATGGAGGGCTCAAACGGTCCGCACACATCTGTGTGCACCACCTCCAATTTCACCGATTCACGCGTCCCTTTGCCATCAAACGGCTGCCGTGTCGCCTTGCCGACCACACACGGCTCGCCCACGGCATTCTTGGCTACGTCGAGGCTCTTGACCTCAAAACCTCGCACCACTTCCTTCTTTGCCATGGCCCTTACGGCTGAGGGAGAGATGTGACACAAGCGGTGGTGCCACAGGTCCAGGTCCCCATCGTCCTTCTTGTCAAGGTGGGTGACGTCGTACCCTGCCCGACTGCCGAGGATCTTCACACGGAGCAGGTGTAAGTCGTCCTCTCGCTTTCCACATGCAATCATCTCGCCATCCCCCTCCTTCTAGATGATGGCCTCCTTCTTATTGAAGAGCACCTCAAGCCCCCTTTCAGTAAGGCGGCTTACGGATAGCAGATTTGCCCCAAAGTTGGGCATATGGAGCACGTCGTAGATGGTGCACGGAATGAATTTCCTGTTCACCACCGACTCGATGCGAACATTGCCTTCGTCCGCGGCCAACTCCATTTCGCCGTTGGCCACTTTCATGCGCCGCTCGGTGGCGCCGTAGGTGACGAATGTCGCCCGATGGCATTGTGTAGGGCGGCGTGATCCGGATTCAATCACCGTGACGTCCGGATCTGTCAAGTCGGTAGACTCCCTGGTCATCATGGCTTGGGTGTCCTTCTTCCCCCCCTTCCCGTGCTCGACCGACTTCTTGTTGGGGCAGTCGCGTGCGTAGTGGCCCTCTTTGCCACAGTTGTAGCACTCCCCCTTCATTTCACCTTTCTTGGTCCCCTGCTTTGCACCCTTCCCCTTCTTGCCTCCCCCTCCACCTTTAGGATGGACGGCATAGGTGGAACTTGATTTCACCCCACTCTCTATCCCACCACGCAGCATCTATTCTTTACGGACGTACTCAGCCACCTTCAGGTACTTCAGCTCATCGACGGACCAGCCGCCAACAACAGTGATCATGGGACTTCAACTGTCTGGCAAGGTCAAAACGAGGATCATGGCTCGCAGCTGAGGGTCGACCTTCCACCCGGTGGCTACGCACTCGGCACTAAGGGACTCGATCTGCTGCAGGATCTCCATGATGTCGTCGCCTTCGTTGGCTCGGAGGGTGACGAGCCACTTGAAGACGAAGAGCTGGTTAGGGAGGTTGGTGGATTGATAGATGGTGCAAAGTTTCTTCCAGGCCTCTGCGGCCTTCATGCATCCTTGAATGAGTGAACGCTGTGTCGGAGCAAGCGCATACACCAGCAAGGCAAGCGCCTTATTGTTGCGCTTCTTCTACTTGTCCACTTCCTCGGCATCGCGGTATCCGGAGGGGCAGTTTCTTCACCCTTGACCAGCTCAAGCAGACCCTTGTCATTGAAGAAGACCTCAAACTCCCATCTCCACAAGTGGAAGCCAAGTCTGTCGAACTTCAAGACGGCACCGATGCTCACTTGCTCGGTCAGTGCCATGGGGCGCGACGGTAGTGTGAAAGTTGGAGAGCTAGGGTCCTTCTAGGTACGTGGGCCCATAACCCTTTGTTGGCACTAGTGGGTGTGGAAGCACCCTCAAGGATGCTTAGCTCTCACTGATGCATGCTTCCAACGTTTGGGGGCAGCCAATGGACACCTTTGGTGAAGAGTGTGCAGTACAAGGATCACGAATAGGAGTGGGCAGAACACGTCGCATTCAGGAGAACTGAATCAAAACACGTTTTAGTTACTTATCACAGTGAGAATGTATCAGATCCGTATAGCCTGTGATCTAAGCTTTCCAACGCATCCAAGCACGCGCAAAGTGGAGCAGTAGAGCCCCTACTACGGCCGTCGAAGTAATCCTTGGTGGAGTCATCCACCTTGCCTTGCACGCTAGGCAACGGGAGGCTCTTCGACGATGACCCGTCGAAGCGCCTTTCCTTGCCCAGAAGTCAAGTAGAATTTCACCTTGGTTATGAAGAATCCTCTCGTTGCTTCCTTTATGGCCCTGGAGCATTTTGGAATCGTTGGAGTTGAACTCGAATCACCGCTGGTGGATTATCCCGCCACCCATGGCGGGTACCAGATTCCATCCGCCCAACACCCGAACTTCGGGTCAGGCTAACGTTCTGAATCCTTACTCAAATTGAGCAATTCAAAGCTTGATCTTGCCTGGAAAACACCATGGAATCCAAATCTAAAATCAGATCAGGTGTTCAACCACTCTCCAGTGGTTGAACCAGGAAACACAATCAACGGCACTCATGGCATGGGGCACACCATGTTAACAATATCCCCCTTGCACCGCAGCCTTGGTACCCTGTCCTTGGGACCTGCATCATTTCAAACCTCACAACGCAGACCGAGCTCCATGCAGCTCACGTCATGCCTGTCCTTGGGTTGTGCCTTGGTCATGGCATCGGCGAGCATGCGCTTAGTACCACAATGCACGATAGCCGCATCTCCCTTCGCCACCAAGTCTCGCGCACAGTGATGCCGGATCTTGATGTTCTTGGTCCTCTTGTGCAGCACCGGGATGTGGGTCAGGCTGATGACACTCATGTTATCGAAATTGAGTACCGTTAGCTTCCTTTGCGACACCCCGATCTCCTTTAGCAGCTGCCGCAGCCACACCGCCTCCTTTGTGGCTTCCGCGAGTGCGATGTACTCCGCCTCGGTGCTGGACAGTGCCACACAGTCCTGCTTCTTGCTTGCGCATGAAATTGCTGCACCACCAAGCACAAACACGTACCCCGACCAGCCCAGTCGGCATCAGAATAGCCGACCAACTCGAAGGAGTCGTCACGCGCTCCCCCTCCAAACACAAGCCATGACTGTTTTATCGCCTTGAGGTAGCGGAGGATCCGCTTCACCGCTTGTCAATGCAGCGGCCCCAAGTGAGCAACATACCGGCTCACTTGGTCCTCCGCAAAGGCTAAGTCGGGTCGCATCGCCACCATGGCGTACATGATGCTCCCCACTGCGGACTGGTATGGCATACCCGCCATCTCCTCCTTCTCCTCATCCGTGCTTGGTCCCATGCTCGAGCTCAGCTCAAATGTGGTGATCATGGGTATTCCCATGGGGTTGCACTCCTCCATGTTGTAGCGGCGGAGCACCTCTTGCACGTACTTTGCTTGCCCCATCTCCAGCGTACGTGCCTTGCGATCCCTCTTGATGGCAACGCCAAGGTAGTACTCGAGCTCGCGCATGTCTGTCATTTTAAACCGACCACCCAGCTGCCGCTTCAGGTTCACCAACTCCTCCATGTCCGATGACACAAGGATGAGGTCATCCACGTAGAGAACCACGATCTGGTGTAACCCCGGCTGCTTCCGTATGTACATGCTGTGATCCGCCTTCCAGCGCTTGAAGCCAAGCTCGGCTATGAAGCCGTCCATTTTCAAGTACCAAATGAGTGGCGCTTTCTTCAGCCCATAGAGCGCCTTGCGAAGCTCGCACACCTTCTCCGGTGGCGCATCCACCCCCTCTGGCACCTCCATGTAGACCTCTTTATCTAGATTGCCGTTGAGAAATGCGGTTTTATATCCATTTGGTGGACTTCATAGTCATGCGCTGCCGCCACCGAGAGGATGGAACGGATGGAGGCAAACTTCGCCACCAGTGCAAAGGTTTCGTCGTAGTGTTCACCCTTCTGCTGGGCGTACTCCTTCGCCACCAGCCGCGCCTTGTACCGCTCTACCTTCCCTTCCTTCGTGAGCTTCTTCTTGAAGATCCACTTGGAGCCGATAATTCTCTCGTCCTCCGGCTTGTCGATCAGCTCCTAAGTCCCATTCTCCTCGTGGGAGGCGAGCTCAGAATTTATAGCTCCCTCCCACTCAGCCCCATCGTTTCGCTGCAATGCCTCCTTGACAGTTTCGGGCTCGTCTTGCGCAAAGAATGCTCGAGCGAGCCCAGTCCAAATGCCCTCCGCGACATCATACCTCTTTGCCGTCCTCCTTGCGCGTCCGCTTCTCCGGGGCTGCTACTGTTGAGGCTACTGCTGCTGCTGCTGCTGTAGCTGCCGCTACTACTGCTGCTGCCCCCTCGTGGTGCCACTCACACCGCTAGCCTGCTCCCCCTCTCTCGGGGACCGTGGAGATGTGGGCTCAATCTCCGCCTCCTCGTTCAGCTCCACTGCTGCCGGCGCTTCGGACTCATTGTCCGACTTGGCTGAATGCACATCAGCCGCTCCCCCCTCCCCAGGATCGTTCTTGCCGGTTGGAGCTGGTGGGACGTCACCCTCTTTTGCGTCCTCCGGTGTCTCCCCCTCGAGGAGTGGCAACCACTCCCCCCACTTGGAGAGACCCGCGTCCTTGTCCGTCAGACGGCTGTCCTCGTCGAACGTGACATCGTGAATCTTCACGATCTGCTGCCTCCGCGGGTCGAACAGCCGGTACGCCTTGCTCCCGCTCTCATACCCGACGAAGATACATCGGCGAATCCACAGGTCCAGCTTGCCCCGCCGCTCCCGTGCCTGCACAACAGCATGTGCAATGCAGCCAAATGTGCAGAGGTGAGCCACAGTTGGCTTCCTCCTGCTCCACACTTCTTGTGGCGTCTTCCACACCTTGGACTCCGCGTCTTTTAACGGCTTCATTGGTGTCAGGTTCATGATGGATGCCGCTGTCCATGCCGCCTCGCCCCAGTTTCGCTGCGTGAGGCTGGCATCGCTCAACATCGACCGGATCATGTTGAGGATGGTGCGGTTCGCCCTCTCGGCGACGCCATTCTGCTGTATCCCCTTGCTCTTCATCCATGCCGAGCAGCCCTCGTACTCGCCGCCGTTGTCGCTCCGGAACGCCTTCACCTTCAACTCCATTTGCCGCTCCACTGCTGCCACGAACTCCTCCATGCATGACAGCACATCATTCTTCTTCTTTATGTTGTAGAGGTACAGTTTGCAGCTGTGGTCGGCGATGAAGGTAACAAAGTAGCGTGCCCCACTGATGGAGGGCTCAAACGGTCCGTACACATATGTGTGTACCACCGCCAACTTCACCGATGCACGTGTCCCTTTGCCATCAAACGGCTGCCGTGTCACCTTGCCGACCACACACGGCTCGCACACGGCATTCTTGGCTGTGTCGAGGCTCTTGACCTCAAGATTCCGGACCACTTCCTTCTTTTCCATGTCCCTCATGGCTGAGGGAGCGATGTGACACAAGTGGCGGTGACACAGGTCCAGGTCCCCATCGTCCTTCTTGGCAAGGTGGACGATATCGTACCCCGTCCGGCTGCCGAGGATCTTTGCACGGAGCACGTACAAGTCGTCCTCTCGCTTTCCATGTGCAATCACCTCGCCATCCCCCTCCTTCCGGATGATGGCCTCCTTGTTAATGAGCACCTCGAGCCCCTTTTCATTTAGGCGGCTCACGGATAGCAGATTTGCCCCAAAGTTGGGCATGTGGAGCACGTCGTAGATGGTGCACAAAACGACTTTCCTGTTCACCACCGACTCGATGCGAACATTGCCTTCGCCCGCGGCCAACTCCATCTTGCCGTTGGCCACTGTCATGCGCCGCTCGGTGGCGCAGTAGGTGACGAATGCCGCCCGGTTGCATTGTGTGTGGTGGCCTGATCCGGATTCGATCACTGTGGCGTCTGGATCTGTCAAGTCGGTAGACTCCCTGGCCATCATGGCTTGGTGTCCTTCTTCCCGCCCTTCCCGGACTGTTCCGACTTCTTGTTGGGGCAGTCGCGTGCATAGTGGCCCTCTTTGCCACAGTTGTAGCACTCCCCCTTCTTTTCACCTTTCTTGGTCCCCTGCTTGGCACCCTTCCCCTTCTTGCCACCCCCTCCACCTTGAGGACGGACGGCATCGGCGGATATTGATGTCGTCCCACTCCCTCTCCCACCACGGCGCATCCATTCATTACGGACGTACTCAGCCACCTTCAGGTACTTCAGCTCATCGGCAGACCAGCCTCCAACAACGGTGATCATACGACTCTAGCTGTCCGGCAAGGCCAGAAGGAGGATCATGGCTTGCAACTGAGGGTCAACCTTCCACCCGGTGGCTACGCACTCGGCAGTAAGGGACTCGATCTGCTGCAGGATCTCCATGATGCCGTCGCCTTCGTTGGCTCGGAGGATGACGAGCCACTTGAAGACAAAGAGCTGGTTAACGAGGTTGGTGGATTGATAGATGGTGCAGAGTGCCTTGCAAGCCTCTGCGGCCTCCGTGCATCCTTGAATGAGTGAACGCTGTGTCGGAGCAAGCGCATACACCAACAAGGCAAGTGCCTTCTTGTTGCGCTTCTTGTACTTGTCCACTTCCTCCCACGTCGCGGTATCCGGAGGGGCAGTTTATTCACCCTTGACCAGCTCAAGCAGACCCTTGTCATCGAGGAAGACCTCAAACTCCCACCTCCACAAGTGGAAGTCAAGTCGGTCGAACTTCGAGACGGTGCCGATGCTCTCTTGCTCGGTCGGTTCCATGGCGCGCGGCGGTAATGTGAAAGTTGGAGAGCTAGGGTCCTTCTAGGTACGTGGTCCCATAACCCTTTGTTGGCACTAGTGGGTGTGGAGACACCCTCAAGGATTCCTAGCTCTCACTGATGCATGCTACCAATGTTTGGGGGCAGCCAATGGACACCTTTGGTGAAGAGTGTGCAGTACAAGGATCACAGATAGGAGTGGGCAAAAAACGTCACATTCAGGATAACTGGATCAAAACAGGTTTTTGTTACTTAGCACAGTGAGAATACATCGTATCCTTATAGCCTGTGATCTAATCTTTCTAACACATCTAAGCACGCCCAAATTGGAGCAGTAGAGCCCTTGCTACGGCCGTCGAAGTAACCCTTGGTGGAGCCGTCCACCTTGCCTTGCACGCTAGGCAACGGGAGGCGCTTCGACGATGACCCGTCGAAGCGCCTTTCCTTGCCCAGAAGTCAAGGATATGTTCACCCTGGTCAACGAGAGTTCTCTGGTTGCTTTCTTTATGGCCCTGGTGCATTTTGGGGTCGTTGGAGTTGAACTCGGATCACCGACGGTGGATTATCCCGCCACCCATGGCGGGTACCAGATTCCACCCGCCCAACACCCGAACTTCGGGTGTGGCTAACTTTCTGAATACTTACTCAAATCGAGCAAAGCTTATCAATTCAAAGCTTATCTTGCATGGAAAAATCCACGAAATCCAAATATAAAGTCAGATCAGGTATTTGACCACTCTCCGGTGGTCGAACCAGGGAACACAGTCAACGGCATTCATGGCAAGGGACACACCATGTCAAGAGAACCACCAAGACTGCACACTGCTGAGTTATCGCACCCGCTTGAATTCAGCTGGTTCGTGACTCCTACAAGGACACCTCCCAGGGACCACACCCATGAACATCAAGTGACCTGGCAGGTCCTTGGTGGGACCAAACCTTATAAGAATTGAGTCAGATTCAAGGAGGGTGTCAGAAATATTTGGCCTCTGATCTCGATTCTTACTCCAAAAGGGCCTCGGATAAACCAAGAAGAGGTCCAGGACATCTCTCACTAGAGAGAGTAAATAACCAGTCCAACGGTCCTACACGAACCGTGACCGACCACCTAAGTGACGTTGAGTAACTCGCGTCCAGCTAGCAAAGAAGTCATTGCAATGTGTTTTGTCATTTTCTGTTGTTTATATGGAGGGCGTTCATTCCCTCCAAAGTTTAACCC
>SZWC01005303.1:23256-37421 GCA_023375785.1 Penium margaritaceum
GTGTGTGTGTGTGTGTGTGGGTGTGTGTGTGTGTGTGTGTGTGTGTGTGTGTTAGTGAGTGGACATTGTGCCTCGCTGTACAGAATGCGATCCATTTGTTGTTTCCCCACAAACGGTTTCACCTGGTCCTCTCAGATTTGCAGTGCTTTGCGTTGTAAGGTTGCAACCAGCCCAAACTTCTGCAGCGATGCACGCACCAGTATGGGATGAAAGTTCTTCTGGGAAATTTCGGGCTGCTTCAAGCTGTATTCTACAACAGTGTACGATTGTATTACAAGAAAGTGAGAGACAGCTACAGTGGTCATTTTTTTTTCTCTGTCTTACTGTCTGAGTTTCTCATGTCATCTTCTGTGGTAGGACATATGCCTGCAGCCATTCCTTCCTCTCCCTCCGCTCCCTTCCCTCTTCAATTTCACAGTAGTGAAGTTACTAGTATTCCTCATTGTTAGACCATGTGAGGTGAGATGAAAGAATGTGGCAAGTCACATGAAGCGAGAGACTCCATGGATGCGATAACTTGCTTGCAAAGCTTCACACTCAACTAAGACAAGTTAGAGAGGGGGGGAGCAAGCAAGACATGTACCGGTGAGCAATTACTCACCATGAGCGTCGAGCTCGGGCGAGCAAGTGCCGCCACCCGGGGGTCGAGCCCGACCTCTCAGGACAACCGAGGGTGGCTACTCATCGATGCACGGTCAAGACCGGCACGGTGGCCCCCTAAGGATCAGCACCCGGGAAATATGCAACTCCCCCATCACATGCAAGGCAAGATAAAATGATGCAGGGCACGGCAATGAGAGTGTACGGCCCTAGCAACTATCGCATCACAGAGAGACATAGAAAATCCATGGAAAGTCATGCAATGCTCTCATTTGTGCTCAAGGTGATTCCTGGGTCCGGTAGCAGCAGCAACTTGGAAAGCCACCAGCTTCAATCAGGATGAGCATGTTGGGTGTTTCCCCAGGTGGGACCATTGTCATTTAATCTGTATAGAATGTGTGCAGAGTGTGAGGCAAGGGGGCATAGAGTTATGAGTGGCCGACGAACTTTAACACTCCCCTCTGACCCGCAGACAAGCACCCCATACACATGAGAGAATCACAAGAAGATGAGAAAGAGAGAAAACACTGACAGTCATCCTGGATCATGCGGACTGATGAGACCCAGAGAGTGGACAGCACTTTTGAAGACGTTTCGGCTGTGAGCCTTAGTGAGAAAGTCAGCTCTCTGTGACCTGATATCCACCCATGCGATTTGGACAATGCCAGCAGCAATGCACTCACGAACAAAGTGATGCTCCTTATTGATATGATTGGTGCGTGAGTGATGCATGCAACTGTTTTCAGCAATAGCTTTTGTGCTTTGATTGTCACAACGCGGAGTGATGCAGTGGATGGGAACGCGCAATTGTTGCAGCAGACGACACAGCCAGACAGATTCACATGTGCCTGCACCAAGAGCGACATACTCAGCCTCGGCAGTGCTGCGTGCCACACCCTTGCTTGCCACTCTTCCAAGAGACTGCAGTACCACCAATCAAGAAGATGTACCCTGTACGGCTACGTGCATCAGTGTCGTGCGCCCAGTCACTGTCAGTGAAGCCATCAACCACGAGAGAGGGTTGAGCACGAAAAAAAGAGCCCGACACGTGGTGTGGCAAGAGCGTAGCGAAGAATTCGCAGGGCAGCCTCCAAGTGTCGTTCACGTGGGTATTCAGAGAATTGTGACAGGAAGTTGACTGGAATTGTGACAGGAAGTTGTCCACGTCAGCACGAGTGGTGGTGGCAAGGTGCATCAGTGATCCTATGACTCTGAGATTGTCAGGCACATCAACTGTCTCCCCCAGCTTTGAGAGGTTCAAGGATTTCAACAGTGTCTGTCCAGCTGGGGTCATGGGCGTAGAGGCACTGGGAACCGCAGTGAGGAGTGGGCCGAAACGCTCTCCCAGGCTGTGGATATACGTAGCCTGGTGCACGTGGAGAGTGCGGCGTGCACGGTCTCGCTCGAGCTCCATGCCCAAGAAAAACACGAGCCGGCCCTAGATCCTTCATCTTGTAAGCTGCTTGGAGAAGAGATTTAGCAGCAATGACCGCAGAGGAGCTAGGAGAAGCAATGAGAAGATCGTCAACATACACCAGGATGGCAACGAGTGATTGTGACGGAGGGCTGAGGAACAGCGCAGGGTCCACTGGGCTTCTTCTGAAGCCGCCCTTTTCCAGGGTTGCTGTGATCTCCTGATTCCAGCAGCGAGGAGACTGCTTGAACCCATAGAGGGCCTTGCGCAGCCGCCACACACGGTTTGTGCCATTCGAGAAGCCTGGTGGCTGCACCATGTATATCTCTTCATCCAACTTGCCATGGAGAAAGGCATTGTTGACGTCCATTTGCTCCAGCTCCCAGTCATGCTGAGCAACTAGACTGAGCAGTGCCCTGGCAGTGGTGTAGCGACCAAGAGGTGCGAATGTCTCGTCAAAGTCCACACCTGGATTCTGGGAGAACCCCTTTGCAGTGAGACGCGCTTTGTACCGTTCCACAATGTTGTCTGGGTTGAGCTTGCGTCGATACACCCATTTGGCTGCAACAGCTTTACGGCCTGGAGGTAGGTCAACTAACTCATACACACTGTGCTCTGACAGTACGTTGAGTTCAGCCTCCATGGCCTGTTCCCATTGAGAAGAGTCAGTGGCTGCACGTCCTGCCTGTACTGTCACAGGTTCAGGTGGGAGAGGAGAGAGAGGCCGATAGTAGTAAAGCACGAGGCAACATACCCGGTGACAGACGACGAGAGAGCAGAGTGAAATTCCTGCTCAACCAAGAAGTAGCCAAGAGCAGTGCTGGGGTGCATGACAGACACTGTTGTAGACAGACTAGAGGTAGC
This sequence comes from Penium margaritaceum, assembly GCA_023375785.1. Lineage (NCBI taxonomy): Eukaryota > Viridiplantae > Streptophyta > Zygnematophyceae > Desmidiales > Peniaceae > Penium > Penium margaritaceum. Next base: position 26,135 of record SZWC01005303.1, read on the forward strand.
GAGACCAAGTGCACGAAGACCACAGTCACCAGAGACAACAGGATGCGACTGCGAGGGGAGGGCCCGGAGTCGCCCACCGCGCGTAGGGTGAGACTGGTGGAATAGACGAAGTACGCACAGAGGAGGAGGGCGCAGCGAAACGAGGCGATGCACGCAAAGAGGAGGAGGAAGGAGCTGGTGCGGAGACAACAGGGGAAGGTGGTGAGATGGGACCAAGAGGGGAAGAGGAGGACGAAGCTGCAGGAGAGACAGCGGCAGGAGAGACAGGAGATGGGCTGGGTGAGGCCAAGGGAGCCGTGGAGGGGACTGAGGCCCCTGGAGAGGCAGACTGCAGAGGACTCTGATCGGACGGGGAAGAGACAGCAGGGACGGAAGGATGCCCCGAGGAGGGAACAGTAGACCCAGAGGGCAGAAGACAACCCCCACCCCCACCCCAAAAGGGCAGAGTGGGAGACCCGCGAAAGCGTGGGGAGTCACGCTCGAACAGGTGTTCAAGGAAGAGAGCATCACGAGACTCAATCACACGACAGCGGGAAGTATCCTGGAAGCGCCAGGCCTTGGAGAAGGGAGAGACACCAAAAAAGATGCACAATCGACCACGAGGGGACAACTTACCATCACGTTGGTCGGTGGGCACCCAAACTGTGGCAAGGCACCCCCACACTCGTGCAAGACAGAGATCAGCCCGGCGACCAGTCCATCGTTCAAAGGGGGTGACAGTATGGGGAAGGGGTCCATGCGGAATCCTGTTCCAGACCCAGGTCATGTAGGACATAGCTTCAAAGGCGAAGAGAGGAGACTGACCGGAGACAGAGAGCAGAGAACGAACCCCGTCAGCAAGAGTGCGATTCCAGCGTTTGGCCACACCATTTTTTTGTGGTGTGTAGGGAGCAGAGGACTCAAGACGCACACCACAAGACTCAAGAAAGCGAGACGTGGGACCAAAGAATTCACCGCCACGGTCGCTGCGAAAGACGCGCAAAGACCGGAGACAAGCCCGCTCGGCCTGAGGGAGCCAGGACTCAAGAACATCAGTGACGTCACTTTTGTGCCAGAGAGCAAAGACCCAGCGGTAGCGGGAGTAGTCATCAGTGAGACACAGAACATATCGCCCAATACCACCAAGGAAGTCCTGGGGTAGTGGGCCCATGACATCGGCATGCACCACATCAAGTGGATGAGAGGTAGTGGATTCAGAGGTGGAGAAGGGTGAGCGGTGCATTTTCCCACTAGCACAGTCAAGACAGGTGGATGTGTAGGGTGGAGAGAAAGTGGCAAGGTCAAGGCCGTGTACAGGTTGAAGGCAAAGAAGTCGCTGGATAGCGACAGTGTGAATGTGACAGAGGCGACGATGCAAAAGATGAGCATGATCAGGGGACAGAGAGGGAGCGACATGAACAAAGGCAGATGCAGCGGAAGGCGAGGGCAATGTGAGAGGCATACGAAACAAGCGATCACAGTGCACACCACAGAGGACAACACGGCCAGAGGAACAAAGAGAGATGGAGGCAAGACCACGGCTGGACGAGAAGTCCATGCCCTGATCGTCAAGGGTGGTCATAGAGAGCAGACTGACTTCAAGGTCAGGGACGTACAGGAAATCAGGGAGATAAACAGTACCGCCAGGGCCAATGAAGCGGACAACACCAACGCCTTGAATAGGGAGGAGCTGGTCGGAGCCAGTTCGGACAGAACGCACAGACTGAACAGACCCAAGGGACACAAAGGAGGAACGACAAGACGTCATGTGATGCGTGGCCCCACAATCAATGATCCAGAGGCCAGGTGAGGCACGAGTGGAGGGAAGGACCAAACAGACAGCCACAGTACCATGGGCACCATGAGAGGCAGACTGTCCAAGACGTGTGGGGAACGTGTGAGACTGCCGATGCTCAATCCATGCACGATCATCAGGTAATTCCCCTCGCACACCACCAGAGGCAGAACCACGGAGAGTGACATCCGACTCACAACAGGAGACACGAGACTGGCCACTCATACTCTCACCTCCTTGAGAGCGAAGGTGGAGAAGCTCGACCAAGCGACGCTTGAGAGTGCGCTCCTTGTCTCGGCGATCGGAGGAGCACTCGGAGAAGCGGTCAGAGGAGCGGTCGGAGTGGTGGCCATCGTCACGGGTCCAGGGAGGGACGGAGTAGTGGGAGGATGGCGGCCCGTAGTAGGGAGGGCCGGATGGTGGTGGCATCCAACCCCAAGGACTAGGGGCAGGCTGCGTCGGCTGAAGAGGAGCTAGTGTGGTGGTCAGGGCAGCGGCAGATGAGGAGGACGAGGATGACGAGACTGCCACGGCGGCAGCAACAGAGGAGGCAACGACACCAGTGCGGGCCCAATGAGCACGCATGGAAGAGGCAAGGCGTGCATCATCGCGGGGAGTAGGGCACTTAGGAGCAGAGTGGCCGTTGGCGCCGCAGTTCCAGTAGGTGACATCAGCGACAGAGAAGTTAGAGCCCTTGCCGCCACGTCCGCCTCCACGCCCTTTGCCCCCACGACCACCACCACGGCCGGAGTGAGAGCCATTGCCTCCACTGTGGGGGGCAGCTTGCATGGAGTGAGCTGAGGCCTGAAGGGAGGAGACAGTGGAGGACGCTGTAATGGAGGCAGAGGATGAGGAGGTCGTGACGGCTGCAATTGCAGTGCGATGCAACCGCTTGTTTTGGAGAGCGTTCCACCAATCACTGAGACGTGCAGCAGTAAAATCAAAGAGGGAACCAATCCTTGGTGGGGAGTCAGCAGGGACTGGTGTAGAGGCAAGGCACTCAAGCTCTGCCTGGGACACATGGAGGTACAGATCGGACAGCTCAGGGATAAGGCCTGCGACAATGGACAGACATGCCGAGAGAGGACCTGGTGCGGCCTTGCCAAGGTCACGCAGGAAGCGAAGGCTGCGTGCCCAGCATTCATCTGTTGTATCGTCTACCCGCATCTGCAACGTGTTAAATTGAACAGTGAGTGCACTTTGGGCAGCATGCCCAGTGACAGTTTTGCGACAGCGTATGAGTGCATGGGCACCAACTGAGTCGACAGTGGTGCCTCGGATGGGGTTTGCATTGTACGTACCAATGTCATCCAGAAGATTTTCGGGGCCAGCGTTGATGAGAGCTCGCACAGCACGTGCAGCCTCTGCAGGCTACGGTACGAAGGATGGTTTGGCGGGTGAGTAATACTACCACAGCAACTCACCTTGAGCTCACGCACTGAAGCGTGTCTCCCAGGATGTGAAGGTGAGTTTGGAGGTGAATTGCGGTGGAGGTGTTTCAAAATCTTTCTGCCGCGCTGGTGGGAGAGTACGAGCAGAGGCAGTTACAGCTGTGACAGATAGGGAGGAGGCGTTAGCAACGCCGCCAGCAAGTGGTGCTGATGAATCTGTAGACCCTGAATGGTCACTAGGAAGGGTTGCTGGAAGGGTTGGGACAGAGCGAAGACGCTCAGGAACTAATGCAGCTACTTTTGCGGCTAACTCATGTTGCTCATCCCGCTCACGATCAAGTTCATCTTGTGCCTTTCTGCGCTCAGCCTGTGCTTCGCTAAGCGCGGCCTGGAGGGCCTCAAGCTTGTCATCTGGACTAGGCATGGTGAAAAAGTGAGAATCCTAGAGCAAGAATGCTAACAAGAATGAGAGGGGAGAAGAAGAGAGTTGTGGCATGTAGGATGAGAAGTGGTCTCACCGATCTAGTGACGATGCAGCAGAGTGAAGAGAGGAGCCACAACGGCTGCTGCCGAGGAGAAGAGCACTGTCATCCACCCTGCAGCTGCTACAGTCAAGCATAGGAGGCCAGTAATCGAGGCTCCAGCGACTGCTACAGATGCAAAAGCAATGAGGACCCCGATTGCAATGTGTGGAATCAGCTCCCGTAGGGCACCTGTAGGGGTGAGGATAGCTGCGGCTGTAGAGGCTCGGATGGAGCCGACGGCTGCTGCAGAGGCGTCGTCGGCAGATGATGTAGCAGTGGCAATGGAGGCTGCTACTGCTGTGACTTGGGTTGCAATGTTTGCTGCAGCAACGGTGAGCAGCGTAAGAGATGTTGTAGCCTGTGCGTATGAGTCTGTGGCACGACCCACAGCAGTCTGAGTGAGAGCTCTGCATGCACGTGCAATGGCAGCAAAGGTTTCTGCGGCAGCTGCTACTGCGTCAAGAATTGCCCCTGCAAGACCGATGGGGTTCGTATGCACTTGAAGCACTAGGATGACACCAGGCACCTCGGGCGCTGATGACGGTTCAGCAGATGCAACAACAGCGTGGGATGAACCAGCGGTGACGTCAACGTTGGGTGCAGAGGAGACGGGTGGAGTGCTTGGTGGTGGTTGCATGTTGGGTGAACGAGGAGGTGACGGTGGAAAGGCGTCCGCGGTGTACACCTATCTGTCGATGTCTTCCTCTCGCGCAGCTGTAGCCCTCTCAAGATCTTCCCGCCAGTATGCGGGCTCGAGCATGCGAAACCAGAGTGGTGTGTCGTTGTCTGGAGGGGTAGGAGGATGATAGTCCAGATAATCCTCCCACCGGTGATCGGTGTAGCTGGCTGAGGTGCGGGGAGAGTTGAGATCCTCGTCCGGTGGCTTGTCAAATGGTGGTGAATCCAGAGTGGCTTTTACAAGTTATGGGCACCTAGGTATGGTTGAGTGTGGCTGGAGCAGCTGTGTGAGACGAGAGCTTGCCACCAGGGGTAGATAGTGAATAAGAGGTGCGTCTGTGCACTGTAGTTGGGCCCGAGGGCAGCCGAGAGCAGCTGCAGATCACGGGCAGACAGCTGCGTCTAAGAATGACCTGAGTGAGCTGCTGAGTGTAGAGAGAATGCACATGCAGACGAGGCTCACAAGAGAAGAGAGAGGGCGGAAGGTGTGTTCGAGCCCCACAGACAGCCTCGAGAGCAGCCAAGAGTGGTTGCCAGAGGAGATGGGATGACTGTGGAACGTGCACGAGCCGAGGAGATGCCAGCAACTTGGGGCAAAGAGGGCCACCAAGCACGTGCGGGCGAGTGGGAGAGTACCCACAAGGCGCCGAGAGAGGGGCGTTAGTCTCCGCAGATAACGGACGGTCAGGTGGAGCAGCTGAGACGGCTGATGCGGGCTGGGAGGAGGTGAGACATGGAAGCAGCTGCCAGAGTAGCTGTGGTTATGCGTGTGCCATGGGGACGTGGGTCACGAATGGCTCCAGGGACCAGGACCGCCGAGCAGTGAGCTAAGAGTCTCACGGCTCTGATACCAGAAGTTACTAGGATTCCTCATTGTTAGACCATGTGAGGTGAGATGGAAGAATGTGACAAGTCGCATGAAGCGAGAGACGCCATGGATGCGGTAACTTGCTTGCAAAGCTTGAAACTCAACCAAGACAAGTTAGAGAGGGGGGGAGCGAGCGAGACATGTATCTGTGAGCACTCACTCACCACGAGCGTCGAGCTCGGGTGAGCTCGACGCCCGGGGTCGAGCCCGACCTCTCGGAATAACCGAGGGTGGCTCTCACCGATGCACGGTCAAGACCGGCACGGTGACCCCCTAAGGATTAGCACCCGGGAAACATGCAGCTCCCCCATCACATACAAGGCAAGATAAAATGATGCAGGGCACGGCAATGAGATTGTACGGCCTTAGCAACTACCGCATCACAGAGAGTTATAGAAAATCCATGGAAAGTCATGCAACAGTCTCATTTGTGCTCAAGGTGATTCCTGGGTCCAGTAGCAGCAGCAACTTGGAACGCCACCAGCTTCAATCAGGATGAGCATGTTGGGCGTTTCCCCAAGTGGGACCATTGTCATTTAATTTGTACAGAATGTGTGCTGAGTGTGAGAGGCAAGAGGGCATAGAGTTATAAGTGGCCGACGAAGTTCAACAAGTAGTTGCACAGTGGGATCGCGACGACTTCTCCCTCTGGCAGAGCAAGTAGCATGTTTGTCGGGTGCCATTGGGCGGTCGTCACAGCCACGACATGACCACCATCTACAAGCATTCACGAGTCGTGAGTATGTTAGAGTGGGACTGAGACCGGTCTTGATCTCATCCGCCTCTCCTTCTATCTCGTCCCTTGCCATGTGCTACACCTTCGCAAGAGAATTTCCTTTTGTCTCGCGTCAGACGACATGAGACCAGACAAAGATGTCTCTTGTGATGGGCAAGATCGAGACAAAAAACTCGTACAGAGAGGAAAACCTCAAGTTTTTGTGGATCACACCATGCGTGCCAAGCCTGAAAGATGCAGCGTAGGGTAACGCTCTTTTAGGTCAATGAGAAACGGAGAACGTAAGGATATGTGAATGTCTTGTGGATCCATCAATCTCCAAACAGCAACAAAATCGACGAGTGCACAATGTGTAGTTGCTAGGAAGTTGCTTAGCCAGCCAGTCCATGTGTGGTGAGGCGGGAGAATGCAGCAAGCACCAACGAGCGAGACACGCCATGGATGCGGTAACTTGTTTGCAACGTTCGCACTCAACCCAAGACAAGTGAGAGAGAAGGAGGGGGGGGCGAGCAAAACAGTACCGGTGAGCACTCACCCACCTCGAGCAGAAAGCTCGGGTGAGCGAGTGCCGCCACCTAGGGGTCGAGCCCGACCGCTCGGAATAAACCAAGGGCGGCTACTCACCAATGCACGGCCAAGACTGGCACGGTGGCCCCCCGAGGATGAGCACTCGGGAAAACACAGCTCCCCCACCACATGCAAAGCAAGATAACATGGCGCAAGGCACGGCAGTGAGAATGTACGAGCCCTAACATCTACCGCATCACAGAGAGTCATAGAAAATCATGAAGAGTCATGCCATGGTCACGTTTTTGTGCCAGAAGGCACTCCTGCGTCCAGCAGCAGCAGCAGCTTGAGGGCGTCGACGGCTTCAGCCGGGAAGGGCGCATCAAACACTTCCCCAGGTGGGACCATGTCACTTAACTTGTCCATGAGTATGTGAAGAGTGTGTGAGGCAAGAGGGCATAGAGTTGTGAGTGGCCAACGAACTTCAACACTCCCCCATGACCCCCACGCAACCCACACACACATAAGGGAATCACAAGCGCTGATTACAAGAGGCGAGAGATAGGAAGCACTGACAATCAACCTGGATCATGCGGACTGATGTGACCCACAGAGTGAACAGCACTTTTGAAGACATTTTGGCTGAGAGCCATAGTGAGAAAGTCAGCTCTCTGCAACCGTGTATCCACCCAAGCGACCTGAATGATGCCAGTAGCAATGCACTCACGAAAAAAATGATGCTCCACATTGATGTGTTTGGTGCGTGAGTGATGCATGCCACTGTTTTCAGCAATAGCTTTTGTGCTTTGGTTGTCCCAGCGTAGAGTGATACAACGGATGGGAACACGCAAATGTTGCAGCAGACAACACAGCCAGACAGCTTCACAAGTGCCTGCACCCCGAGCAACATACTCAGCCTCAGCAGTGCTGTGTGCCACACACCATTGTTTGCCACTTTTCCAGGAAACTACTGTGCCACCAACAAGAAAGATGTACCCTGTACGGCTGCGGGCATCAGAATCATGCGCCTAGTCACTGTCTATGAAGTCGTCCACTATGACAGAGGGTTGTGCACGAAAGTGCAGTCCGACATGAGGGGTGGAGAGGGCGTACCGTACCACTCGCAACGCTACCTCGAGGTGGCGCTCGCGAGGGCAGTGTGAGAAATGAGACAAAAAGTTGACAGAAAAAGCCACATCTGCACGTGTGGTCGTGGCGAGGTACATCAGGGAGCCAATGACACGGAGGTAGTCGGTCACGTCAACCGTCTCCCCTAGCTTTGAGAGCTCAAGTGACTTTAGGAGAGACTGACCAGCAGGCGTCATGGGAGTGGATGCTGTGAGAATGGACATGAGGAGTGGGGCGAAGCGCTCCCCCAGGCTACGCACACATGCAGCCTGATGCACATGCAAAACGCGACGTGCACGGTCTCGCTCCAACTCCATTCCTAGAAAAACACGGGCTGGACCAAGATCCTTCATCTTGTATGTCGCTTGGAGCAAAGACTTGGCGGCATTCACAGACGCAGCATCAGGAGAGGCAATGAGAAGGTCGTCCACGTACACAAAAATGGTAACAAGTGGTTTGGTGGGGGGCCCGAGAAAGAGCGCCGGATCCGCGGCACTCCGTTTGTAGCCCCATTTTTCAAAGGTGGCTGTGATCTCATGATTCCAACACCGTGGGGACTGTTTGAGGCCATAGAGGGCCTTACGTAAGCGCCAAACCCGGTTGGTGCCATCAGAGAAGCTGGACGGCTGCACCATGTCAATCTCTTCATGATATTTGCCATGAATAAAGGAATTATTGACGTCCATATGCTCAAGCTCCCAGTCATGCTAAGCGACTAGGCTGAGAAGAGCCCTGGCTGTGGTGTAGCGACCAAATAGGGCAGAGGTCTCGTCAAAGTCGACACCAGGGATCTGAGAGAACCCTTTGGAAGTGAAACAAGCCTTGTACCGTTCAACTGTGTTGTCTGGGTTCAGCTTACGACGGTACACCCACTTGGCAGCAACTTCCTTACGACCCGGTGGGAGGTCAACAAGCTCATACACACCGTGATCACACAGAGCATCGAGTTCGGCCTTCATGGCCTGCTCCCACAACGACGAGTCAGAGGTTGTACGGGCTGCCTGCATAGTCTGTGGTTCGGGAGGAAGAGGAGAGAGGCCGGCGGCAGCAAAGCATGAGGGAACATACCCGGCTAGAGAAGAGGACACGGCTGAGTGGATCTCCTGTTCGACAAGAGAGTAGCCAAGTGCGGTGCTAGGGTGTATGACAAACACTGCTGCAGACAGGCCAGAGGTAGTGAGGCCAAGAGCACGAAGACCAGGGTCACCAGAGACAACAGGGTGAGGTTGAGAGGGAAGAGCCCATAGGCGCCCACCGCGCGTGTAGGGTGAGACTGGAGGAATGGACGAAACATGCACAAAGGAGGAGGGAGCAGCGAGGCGAGGCGGCTCAGGTGGAGAGGAAGAGTCAAGAGGTGGATCTAAGACGACAGTTGGAGGCGGTGAGATGGGGCCAAGAGTGGGAGAAGAGGACAAGACGACAAGGGAGCTAGAGGAACAACTGGGTGAGGCCAAGGGAGCCGTGGAGGGTGATAATGCTGGTGAGCGGAACGTGGACAAGGGAGAACTCTGCTCGGCAGAGGTGGATTCAGAGGGGGCCGAGGGACGCACCGAGGGGAGAACAGCAGGCCCAAAGGGCAGAGGACCACCCCCACCCCGACGAGGCGGAGAAAGGGACCCACCAAAGCGGGGAGTGTTGCACTCAAACAGGTGTTCAAAGAAGAGAGCGTTACGCGACTCAATGACACGGCAGCTCGAAGGATCCCAAAATTGCCACGCCTTGGAGAAGGGAGAGACGCCAAGAAAGATGCACAGGTGACCACGAGGGGACAGGTAACCTTCACGTTGGTCGGCGGGCATCCAGACGGAGGCAAGATAGGCCCAAACGCGAGCAAGACAGAGGTCCGCACGCTGGCCAGTCCACCGTTCAAAGGGAGTGACAGTGTGGGGAAGGGGCCCATGCGGGATGCGGTTCCAGACCCAAAACATGTAGGACATAGCTTCAAAGGCGAAGAGAGGAGACTGACCAGAGGCAGAGAGCTGAGAACGGACACCATCAGCAAGAGTGTGGTTCCAGCGTTCAGACACACCATTTCTTTGTGGCGTGTAGGGGGCAGAGGACTCAAGCCAGACACCACGGGACTCAAGAAAGCGAGGCGTGGGACCATAAAACTCACGACCACGGTCGTTGCGAAACACGTGCAAAGACCGAAGACAAGCGCGTTCGGCATGTGCGAGCCAGGAATCAAGGATGTCGGTGACCTCACTCTTGTGGCACAGGGAAAAAATCCAACAGTAGCAGGAGTAGTCATCAATGAGACACAGGACGTAACGGCCAATTCCACCAAGGAAGTCCTGGGGCAATGGGCCCATGACGCCGGCATGCACCAGATCAAGTGGGTGCGAGGTGGTGGATTCAGAGGTGGAGAATGGTGAGCGGTGCATTTTGCCACTGGCACAGTCAAGGCAAGTGGACGTGCAGGGAGGAGAGAACGTGGCAGGGTCAAGGCTGTGTGCAGGCTGAAGGCAAAGAAGGCGCTGGATTGGGGCAGTGTGAATGTAATAGCGGCGACGATGCAGGAGATCAGCATGATCAGGGGACAGTGAAGGAGCGACATGAATAAAAGTAGAGGCAGTGGAATGTGTGGGCAAAGTGAGCGGCACACGAAACAAGCGATCATAGCGCACACCACGTAGCACGACACGGCCAGAAGAGCGGAGAGAGATGGAGGCAAGGCCGCGGCTGGACGAGAAGTCCATGCCCTGATCATCAAGGGTCTTCACAGAGAGGAGGCTAACCTCAAGGTCAGGGACATCCAAGACGTCGGGGAGGTAGACAGTGCCCCCGGGGCCAACAAAGCGGACGACACCAACACCTTGAACAGGGAGAAGCTGACCGGAGCCAGTTCGCACAGAGTGAACGGGCCCGAGGGACACGAAGGAGGAACGACAAGAGGTCATGTGATGTGTGGCCCCGGAATCAATGATCCAGAGGCCAGGTGAGGCACAAGTGGAAGGAAGAACCAAACAGACAGCAATAGTGCCACGGAGGGAGGAAGGAGAGGGATGACCAAGACGTGAGGGGAACGTGTGAGACTGCCACTCTTCAATCCAGGCACGATCATCAGGCAATTCACCTTGCACACCACCAGAGGCAGATTCACGGAGGGTAACATCCGACTCACAGGACGACACACGGGACTGGCCACTCACACTCTCACCTCCCTGAGAGCGAAGATGAAGAAGTTCTGCCAGCCGACGCTCAAGAGTGCGCTCCTTGTCTCGGCGATCAGAGGAACGCTCGGAGGAGCGGTCAGATGAGCGGTCGGAGTAGTGGCCATCGTCACGAGCCCAGTGAGGAACGTAGTAGTGTGGAGGGGGGGGCGTTGTATGGAGGGCCGGACGGTGGTGGCACCTAGCCCCAGGGGCTGGGTGCAGGTGGTGTTGGTTGGAGAGGAGCGAGGGTAGTAGACAGGGCCGAGGCAGATGACGAGGATGAGGAGGAAGCGACTGTCACGGTGGCAGCAGCAAAGGAGCCTGTGACACCACATCGGGCCCAATGTGCACGCATGGAGGAAGCAAGGCGTGCATCGTCGCGAGGGGCAGGACATTTGGGCGCGGAGTGGCCGGCAGCGCCATAATTCCAGCAGGTGACGTCAGCGACGAAGGAGGTAGAGCCTTTGCCGCCACCCCCACGCCCTTTGCCCCCACGACCACCACCACGGCCGGAGCTGGAGCCACT